>JAZHYW010021215.1:0-10940 GCA_037355805.1 Ixodes ricinus | reverse complement strand
ACTACCGATAACATAAGCAAAAAGCAGACAGTCGCTAGCACCAACAAGCTACAAAGCAAGCACCCCTGACCAACATGTGACGTCACGGCAACGTCAGCGCCATCATGGCAGCCTCCGTGTGCCGCTCTTGCTCAGTGTTGCCAGTAGGGCGGCAGCAAGTGATTTGGGTGTGTACATGTAAATTTCAAAATTCATTTTCTTCTAAGAAAATTAATATTTTTCCGCGATATTTTGTACACATGCTCGGGAAGGGCATCCAAATACACGGTGAAAATTTTATAGAAATCGGTGACCATCAAAATCACGGCGGACATGCCCTTTAAGTCACGTGAGCACGTGATACATGAATATTCATATCTCACGAGAACTCAGATTTTCTCAGGCATTGCAATTCTGCATATGAGGATTGGATGAATACAAAGGAATACAGCTGCCACTTTTTATTCTCGAATATTTCGTGATACTAACAAAACAAACCAACAAAAAACTACCTCGAACTGTTTTGAACGGGTTATATCTTCCACAGCTCAGTTCCAAGATGGCGGTGAAGATTTTGGCTCCGTTCAGTTCCGGTCCGCTGTGCACAATGGTACGGTTCCAGTTCGACACTCTGGCTGCGGCGCCAGTAGAGAGCACAACAGCGGCGGGAGTGGCCATCTAGATGCGTACGGCACGGGTCTCTGCTACAGTACCCATCGATGTCTTTGACAGTCAGACGAAGTTGATGAACTCTGTGCCACCAATTCGATAACGGCTTGCTAGTGGTGGCTTTGTCCCTCTCGCCTACAGCACTCAACAAAGATGTCGTGCATTTTTTGCGACTTGCGTTAAAGGGACAATGAAGGCGATTTAATTTAATTTGTTTAAATTGTGTTTTTAGGCTTCTTGGGAACCTGGCATACTGCCTAAATTTTTATAGACATTTGTGACGCATATTTCTATACCTACGAAAGAACTGAAGAAACCGAAACTCAACTATCTGTGTTTCTCGTTTTGGGCCTCCGAAAACGGAGGTGACGTACGGAGTGACGTCACATGTGAATTGTCGGTACCGGTAGCATTTAGGGCGTCGAGACTCTGGTTACCGCGGTGGGTTATAGCAGCGCGGTGGCGCGGTCGTTTCGCCGAATTTGTCAACATGGACGGCAATGCCGCTCTCGCGAGCGAGTTCGAGCTTCCGTTCGGTAACCGAACACCAACGGAACGGGAGTACGTGCGTGGCGGCCTCTGCTATCACCCGACGGAGACCGCACAGCCGGCAACGAGCGGCCCGCATGCCGAAGGACGGACGCCGGGGAGATGCCGAGGGAGAGCGGCAGCGATCTGGCCGTTCTGGCCGTCACAAGCGGCGCGTCAGCGACCAATCGCTGACGCGCGACGTCGCAAACGGCGCGCGTCAGCTCGTTTGGCGGGGCCAAGGCGCGCGACGTCACAAACGGCGCGACGCGCCGTTTGTGACGTCGCGCGTCTTGGCCCCGCATCGGTCACGCGAGCTCCGCTTCTCCTGGCTTCTCCCGCAACTCTCGGGGCGTCGCCCCAGTCGATCCCGGTGCAATTATTACCGCGACTGTTTTATTGATTTGCGCGGCACACAAGCGCCGGTTTCGGCTGAAATTTGGGCAACGTGGCCTGAGACGTGCCTGGAACCCAGTTCAATCGCCAAAAAGATGTCCTAAATTGCCTTCATTGTCCCTTTAGAGGGGGATGGAACTACGAGTCATTCAATAATTGATGAAAAGTAAGATTTTTTTACGGAACACTGGAATATTTTTGCCTAAAAACCCTACGGTATTTGGATTGCTATGTAATAAGGATCATGGTCATGGAATTTGGTATGCTCGAAGCAGTTTTAAAAAATAGGGAATATATGAGCATTTTAGCATATTTTTAGTTTTGTTACAAACTATGGCTTTGCTGCATGCGACTGTAAATACTCTTATTGACAGCCCTGTAGGTATACTGTACACAAAAAAGGTTTCAGGCCGTACAACTAAATATCTTGCAGAAAAAAAAAAACTAAATTTGTGCAAAATTGCGTTTTGCCGTTTAAAGAGCCGTCAATTCTGCCTTGAGGTGGCCCAAAGAAAAATAGGTAACATGGTGACTTCTACAAAAGAGTTTATTTCCTTTTGTTCTTGAAAGCTTAATTAAAGTAATTTTGTTGTAAAGAGGAAAAAAACATTTTGAAGTTGAGCTTTCGCGCCGCAACCTGGCGTCGTTCCTTGCGCCTCTTCCCTGCACAGCACGCCACCGTCGAGCCCGGCAAAGCGTGCGACGGTGTCACGGTGTGCGCACGCAGGTAGAAAGCAGGACCTCGAGTTGTCGGGTACATCTTGGTGGGAAGAGGCTTTTTTCTACTCTTGTTGCTTTATGGCTTTTCCTATTTTGACCGTTTTGCGCGGCTGTGTCCTCCTGTGGACTTCCACTGTCTTGATATCAACAAATGCTTAGCGCTGCCAGGTAAGAGCATCCGCTAGTAAGCTAGCTGTTTCTTACGTACACATCGCAATCACTCTCTCTTCTCGACGTCAGGACAGATGTAGACAGCAACACAAAAGCCCCGTGAACGGGCAATCTTATACGACGAGGCGATGTGGTGTTTAACGAATGCGCGCAGTTGGAGGCTCACGCCTCGTTTGTGTTTAAATCGGATTTGAAACGGCAAATTCTTGCGTCGCTGAATAGTTCCGCTTTTCACCGCAGTATGCGTGACAGCTAGATTTCGCGGCGATATTATCGCGTTTCCCTTTAGGAGAAGTCCACGTCAACTGATGCCGCCCGTATTAGGCATCGCGTTTCGAGCCGCCCTCGGGTACAAAGGGCACAACGGGCCTGCTATTGCTGCGCGCTGGCGGCACCTACGATTATTACACGATACCCGCCGTTTCTTCCCTTGCAGCCGGAAAGACGGACAAGGGGAAGCGGCAGAAAACTCCGTTCTTTCTTTGGACCTAATCGTGTCAGCTATCGTCGCAGGTGGCGTGCTGTGCGGCGAAGAGGCGTTAAGAAGCGACGTGGGTTGTGGTGCGAGAGCTCAACTTCAAAAATTGTTTTCTCGCTTTAAACAAAAATTACTTTGATTAAACTTTCAGAATCAAAAGATTATCGATTGTTCTTCCAAACGCACCATATTTTGTATTTTTACTTGGACCACCTCAGGGTGAAATAAGCGGCTGTTTATGCGTCAAAACGCACTTTTTTGCAACTTCAGGATTTTTGTTTACTGCGAGATATTTAATTGAGCGGTTTTAAACATTTTTTATAGATTATATACCTGCAGGGCAGCCGGTAAATAGTTATATCAAGTCCTGGGAGCAGTTAGATATTTTTTAATAAAATAACAAAAATGTTAAAATTTTCAAATTTTTGTAGTGTTTTAAAAATATTTAAATTAAACAAAACTTCACAAGCCCAACCACATTGTGAGTCGAAAGCCGTACAAATTTAAGAAAAAAATATTACTAGGTTTTTCACTAAAAAGCTGATTTTTCATCAATTATTGAGTGATGCCTAGTTTCACGCTGTTTTTAAAAGTTCAAACCGCGCTCACGTCATCAAAAAAATTTTTTCGCCAAAAATATTTCAGGGCATGGCTACAAACATTGGGGCAAAAGGCCATGAATTTTTTTTTGGAAATCGGAAGGGGTCGAGCGCAACGTCTGGGACGTTTGACATGGAATGACCCATTTCAAAGGGGTGCGCGCGAATGAACGTGGAAGGCAGCAGGGTTGGCCGCCGCCTGCTAAACAACGCTCCTCGAACTATAAGAAAACAATAACTGATCATCTTTCGGCGGCGCGCTAGTCAACGAGTTATCAGAGCTCTGCGAGTTATGAGTCGCCCCCCGCTTTCAAATCTCAGTCTGTGCGCGCGTGCATTCTTCATGCCGTTAAAAAAAAAAAAACAACACAAGAAGGACGACGAGGAGCCATAGAGGAGCCGTGCATGGCGGTTTCTTTGCCGCTCCCTTAGTTTCTTTTGATTGGTGCTTGGTTTCTTGTTTCGCTCTCGTGTAACGCCAGTGAAGCCCGTCTACGCGTCCGTGAAAGGCGCCACCGACCCTCCCCCCCCCCTGCTCTTTGCTTTGACGCTTGTTTTTGTACTGCATTTTTTTCGCGTATAAGTCTGTTTGTTAGGGCTCCACGCGGGCTAACAAATTCCCGCTCATTTTATTTCTAAAAAAAAACAAAAAACGGTCCCATTCCATTTCCACTTTATTCCGGGCGAAAGGCATCTAATTCCATTCCCATTCCACTCCCCTCAACGTTGCCGCCATTCCATTCCCATTCCATTCCGGGGTCGCGAAAATGCGGAATGATTCCGGAATCATTCCAACTCCGGAGTGGCAACACTGGCTACCGATTGCCCAGTGTACACCAGTGTTGCGGAGTTGCCACTCCGGATTAATTATTATAAATTTCTAGTTACACATTGCATTCCTAAAACATTTGTGCTTATTAAGACTTTTTTGTTTTATTTTAGACAAAGTCCGTGTCCGAACAGCCGGCCGTTCCGACAGAAATCGCGCGGTTATTGGAGCTTGTGAAACCAAACATTGCGATCGCACTCGCTGCGTCGGCTGTCCCTGTCGCACCGATTTTTGTTCGCACAGTCGCTGCATGTGGAAACAGGCTTAAGAGAAAAGTCGCATAGTTGCGCTGTGATTTCTGTGGTGTTCCCTTCCGTGCTTAGATGTGGCAGTGTTTCGGCAGTTTTAACCGATAAATGTCTTGCCAGGTAAATAGGTTGGGCGATAGTTAAGGGGCGGGCGTTCACTCTGAATTTTACATACCTATGCACGAGGAATCAGCTGTAATTGTCGGGAGAAAGCTTCCTGTTTGGCGTGGTTTAGTACATCCCATGTTGACTTGTTTACTGGTAAAATTTGACGTGGTGCTCTTTTCTTTTAGGTCTCGTATTCTACTGCTGCCCGATGGAAATTCCATCAGGATCTTTCTACCAGGACACGGAGTCGCGACCGTCCCTGTGTGGTTTTGATTCTGGAAAGTGGAACAGTGTCCGATGCGGGATCTAGTGATAGTGAAGTGAGTGACGGTGACGAGGAGAACTTGCCAACGAAGGGCCTAACAACAGAACTTCCAAGCGACAACGAAACTGAAGGCGGAACGCCTGTCTGTCTAGTTCTGTCAACGTCAAGAAAGAAACAAAGGTCACCGACGCAAGTTTTTGACTGGCAAAAGGAAGACAGGTGTTTTGTGGAGCCTGCGGAACCTCTGTTGGCCCAATGAAATATTTTCAAGTTTTCATGGATGACAAGCTGCTGACGATTGTTGACGAGACAAACCTCTATGCTGTGCATCAGGCTGGAGCATATGGGTAAACGTTTGTTACACCGTGTCAGCATGGTTACGCATAGTACCAGTGTTGCGGAGTTGCCACTCCGGAGTTGGAATGATTCCGGAATCATTCCGCATTTTCGCGACCCCGGAATGGAATGGGAATGGAATGGCGGCAACGTTGAGGGGAATGGAATGGGAATGGAATTAGATGCCTTTTGCCCGGAATGGAATGGGAATGGAATGGGCCCGGTTCTTTATATTTTTATTTATTTTATTTATTTATTATTTATATATATATATATTTATATATTTTTTTTTTGGGGGGGGGGGAGGGGGGGTTACGTTCAGCTATACCGAGCCAGTCAGCGAGTCAGTTGTTCAGAAATAAAATGAATACAAAAAACAAGCGTCAAAGCAAAGAGCAGAGGGGGAGAAGAGGGGGGGGGGGTCGGCGGTGGCGCCTTTCACGGACGCGCTGGCGACGGGCTTCACTGGTGTTACACGAGAGCGAAACAAGAAACCAAGCACCAAGCAAAAGAAACGAAGGGTGCGGCATAGAAAGAAACCGCCATGCACGGCTCCTCATCGTCCTTCTTGTCTTGCTTTTTTTTTTTTTTTTCGACGGCATGGAGAAAGCACGCGCGCGCAAAGACTGAGATCTGGGAGCGGGGGGCGACTCATAACTCGCAGAGCTCCGATAACTCGTTGACTCGCGCGCCGCCGAAAGATGATCAGTTATTGTTTTCTTATAGTTCGAGGAGCGTTGTTTAGCAGGTGGCCAACCCTGCTGCCTTCCACGTTCATTCGCGCGCACTCCTTTGAAGTGCGAAATCTGGGTTTGCTTCGGCATTAAAACAAAGCGAGATTCACTTCTCTCTTCTCCTCTTGCGCTTTGCTCCGACGCTTGTTTTTTATACTGCATTTTTACGTGTAAGTCCGCCTTTTACTTGGTCTTAGTTCCGATGCTTGTTTTCTGTGTTATATTTTTTACATTCAGGTGGGTTAGGGTTACAAGCAAGCTAGCGGATTCCCGTTCATTTCCTTTGACTTTAGTCTCTGCATACTTTGTTTCACCTTGCGATGGACCGCTGCGGACGCTACGAGTCACCCCAGGCAATCCAGCACCGTGAGCTTAGTAAAATCAGTGCTTTTTTGAGGCATTTAGCATTTTTTTTTTTGCAATTGTCTATGCGTTTGATAATGTCAGCTTTCAGCTGCTTATGCCGGCAACACAACAAGGTTGGGCAGTATCGTATTTCAGCAATACATTTCGTATCTGTATTTCTGTATCGCAATACATTTGTTCACCAGTATCTCTATTCCTGTATCAAATACATGTGGAATGTTTCTTTTTATCGCGATACAATCAGGATGAAATGTATTTCGTTACATTTCTTGAGAAATACCCCCCTCCCCCCTCCCGAAAAACAAAATACAAGTCCGAACGCCTTTTTTTTTGCTTTTTTATTTCTGAGGGCATTAGGGTCAAGGAGATATTGGTGCATTGTTACTATGCTGAGCAAGGTTCCTTCCGATTTTACAAATTATTTTTCTCTTCTGAGAAATGTTGCGTAGTCGGGACTCGAAACAGGTAGCGTACCAGGAGTTGAGTCGGAGCATCTTCTACCGCAGGTCCCTAGGTAGGGATTGCATGAGTCATTGTTTACTGGCATTCAATGCCCGCTTCTAGTTAGTTAGAGCCTTGAGAAATAGGAAATCAAAGGAAGTGTTGCTTGGCCTGTGGCCGAGTAGCTGAGTCACAGTCCGCTGCAACACGAGTCTGGCGGTGGTTGACTTGAAATAGTAGGATGACTGAAGCAGTGAAATTCAACACATATCCGAATGCGTCTGCGCCTGTAATATTGCACTGCTCAAGGGTACGTCATCAGTCGACGTGAACGTGACCCGCTGCTCTGGTGATCCGATAACCAGGAAGGAGGCCAGACTTGGCCTCGCTGTGCCGACCCAGACTTCGTACACCTGCGACTCGTCTCGAGCGCGCTGTTTCTCGGAGAGCTCGCACCTGTGCCGGCCATCTCAGGTCGCAATCCACGAGGTCTCTGTTTGGATGATGCTAGGCGAAACTTGAGGACTGCCATTCATGCGTTGGAGGCGGAGGGTCGGCACGAAGGACCGTCACAACAGGGATGCCACCGTATCGATTTTTCAACCGTAACAAAAGATAAGACATGTGCTCCAGGATGCTTCAGGTGGTCCACTATTCTCGAAAATTCCAAATGCAACTGCCTACATGATCTTCAACGAGGTCACCTACAACGAAAGTATGTATTGTCCTTTCATACAGCAGCGTGGGAAAAGTTTCATGTTCAAGGCAACACCTACAGATACAAGAATACTAGTTCATTCCACCGTGACGTCATGTGATCAGTGTTGACAGGGGCGCCCTTATTGGACAGGGGAGTGGTGATGTTATGATGGAATATATTTAGAGGTCGAAGTCTTTTCGCATCACTCGTCAGACAGACAGGATGCCAGGGAAGGGACCGCGGTCAATCCTTGATGGAACGTTTTTTTGAACCCATTGAAGACTCCTCTCCGTCCGGAACCACTACCTTCAAGGCGAAGTGCCAAGCCTGCGGGATAGTAATTTTGGGATAAAAAACTTCCACTTCATACTTAAAGCCTCATCTCAGTTGGCGTCTCAAAGAAATTTGAAAAATGTATTGCATTATCAGTATTTGTATTTCTGCCCTCCCTAAAATGTATTCATGTATTTGTATTTCCAAAGACTTTTTGCCTCTTTTTAAAATGTATTTCCGATACGTATCGCGATGCATTTTTACAGATATATTTGAGTATCAGTATTTTAGCTACTATTTTCATCTGTCCCAGTATTTGTATTTCCAAATACATTTTTGAGTATTTCTGCCCAACCCTGCAACACAATGTAGCTGTCAAGTGCCTTTTTTTACGTTTAGGAATTAGAGGAATGGAATGGAACGATTCAGCCATTCCAGGAGTGGGAATGGGCCCAGTGTCCCCATTCCTAGGAGTTGAAAGGAATGGAATTATCGAAAACTCTAATTCCCCGGAATGGAATTGGAATGGAATGGGGGTGCCCATTCCGCAACACTGCAAAGTACATATTCGAACTGAATCGTTGCATCGCCCTTCAATTAAACACCTTATAAAATCAAATGTGGTGTTTGAGCGCTATACATCTTATTTATTTTACAAGAAAACATGTTTTCATTCAACACCAGACATATATCCGTAATGCGTGCTCACCAGACGCACCCTGGTGTGCATGTGAGGCCAGTTTAGTGTGCCGTGGTGTGCACATTAGACTGGTCTGATGTGGTGTAGTGTGCACATCAAGCCATTCTAGTGTGCTCTGGTGTGCACATCAGACCAGCCTAGTGTGCTTTGGTGTGCACATCAGAGCACACTAGGTTGGTGTGATGGGCACACCAAACCAGCCTAACGTGTTTTGGTGGGTACACCAGAACACGTTAGGCTGGTTTGATGTGTGCACCAGAACACACCAGGCCGGTCTGATGTTTACACCAGCAAACACTAGGACACACCAAACCGGTCTGGTAGATTTTTCAATAGGGGGCTTCCTTAGAGATGTTGTTTGCGCATACCAATTTCTTAGTGCGTGATTCTCAAGAAAGTACCTAAACTCTGTCACAAGAAAGCGTCTGACGCGATATCTTGAATGCCTGTTTCCCGTCCCACTCTATCGCTCTTTGTTCTCTGACAGTACTGACCGTGATGTGCTTTCCCCGTGAAAAGAATGCTAGTTCCCGGATCTGTAAAACATTTTATCTTAAACTACATAGCAAGATGCTGCCAGTAAAGACATAGGTTAGTGATAAAGGGCATGTTTTTACTATACGCCAGGATTGTTTTTTGTGCAAGAGACCGGAGACTGTGGAGCACGTGTTCCTAAACTGCTGGGATGCTATCCTGTTCTGGGATGTGCTCCAACGCACCCTCAAAAAAGACCTACCGCTCATGTCTGGTGGAGTACGTTTCTTGTCTGCGGAGGGGACGCCTTTCTCATTTGAGATGTAGATGTAGGATGGCAGTTCGTCATGCGGATCTGGATCCGCATGCCGAACACGCTGCTATCGTGCTGGACGAATCGTCCAGCACGATATTATTCCATTGAAATTGTGAACTTGATAGGAGTTATGTACCAGGAAATATGTCTGGAACTGGAGTGGTTTCTGGCCTTTTTGAAGCTGTCGATCATCAGAGAATTTTAACGATTTTCCCCGCCTCTCAAAACCTTGCAGGCGGCGTTTTGTCGTCATCTTTACTAACGTCGTCATTGTTCAATATAATATTTTACATGCTCAAGTGAAATGTTCCATGAATTGTGAATCTTTGTTCACTTCAAAATATTGCAATTAAGAAAAACAAGTGTCTCCGTGGCTTAGTGAGTAGCGTGTCTGGCACGCAACCGAGGGGTCGTGGGTTCGATCCCGCTCCGTCTAGAAATCTTCGAATTTTTTTTCCCTTAAGGTAAATGAATTACTTGTCGACGAATCAGGATTTGCCCGTCCCGTTGACGTTGGGCGTGAAAATTTCTGCGACACGAGCTTCTTGAAACTTTAAGTTTAAAGCGTAATACAAGCTTTACGCGGACTGTATTTATTGCCGAAGCCAGCTTTCCGCTCAGGCAAAGGAACCTGCGTTGCGAAAACGGTACTTAGTCACTCTCGTCGTCAGCACTACGATGATAAACGGAGACAACCGATACCCGATCATTTCGTGCATTTCACGTCTTACCTTTGCTATTCCTCGAGCCGCAATTCCTTTGTCAGATCCGCGCGTCACCGAAGATTGGTAAACTATTTTCGAAACCAAAAGCCGCTCTAAAAATAGCAAATTCGAACACTTGAAAGAGAGTTTACATTTTGAGATTTACCGCGGTTAAGTTTTATTTTCGCTACTACAGGTGAGTATTTTTCATGTTATGTTTTTGATGTCATCGTATTCGTACGGAATTCCTTCCAAATCAAAAATGGCATACGTCTCGCAAGCCAATCTACCTAAAGCCCCTCGATCTGTTTGCGCTTGTCTTGCAAGTAGCGTCAAATGCGCCAATACACGAGGCCCGTGTTTCGAGCGGCCCTTGGAAGCAAATGGCGGCGTAGCACTGAAATGAGCGGCCCTTGGAAGCGAAAGCAGGTGGAGCACCAGCTCGTGGCACATGTCTTGTACGTTTCTACAACAATGGTTGACGGTACTTGAAAGCGTGAATTTTATCAAAGGACTTTAAATCTACCTACTGAAATTCCCAGCCTCGAGTCTGGTGATAAACACCCAACCCATCCTAGTTAGGACGTGTAGGCCCACCGCAGGAGATCTGGATGAGCATCGTACCGGCTACGCGCGTGCAATCATTACTCCTTGTTTTTCCAGCGCGTGCACCAGCGTTTGGAATTACACCCTCGTTTTCCAGCCCGTGCACCAGCGTTTCGAAAGACAAAACCGAATAGAGGAGAACTTCTAAATCGTGGGACGCCGAAAAATTGGAGCTTGAGCTTATGCGGGTATGCACCATTCCAGTATTTACAAATCCCTAAAACAGTATATTCGTAGCTTCGGAAAACGCGCTAATCATCCGCAATGCGCATGAACACCGAAAAGGAACAGAGAGAGAGA
>JAZHYW010021214.1:0-26776 GCA_037355805.1 Ixodes ricinus | reverse complement strand
GTCTTCTTAAAAGTGAGCGTTTTGTGCAATCGTGTGCTCAATCTAACTCTTTTTTTAAATCTTGTTTTTGTGAATATAAAAATTATACATGAAAACATCTAGTATTAACCCTATAATTTTTTAAGTTGTCGTGGTGCCATCTACCGGAATTGAACAAAACTACCCCCGCCTCGTTCCCCCTGCGCAGTTAAACTCTCGTCGTTCTCGGGTTTGTTTGTGCTGCATCTTAGACAGCGTATTCTTTCCGCGTGCGTGGGAAAGCACTAAGGATGGCAAAAAAAGAAAGACGTTTACAATTCCTTGTAATGCCGAATTAGATCGCAGGTATTGAGGGTGCGGAGGGAGGTGTATGGAGGGTAGGAAAGGGTACGGAGTGGGACCTATCGGGGAATTGTGGGGCGATTTTCCGGTAAATTCTGCTGCGAAATTTAGCCGATAACTTTCCCGCAAAATTTGGCGGAATATTTTCCCTTTAAGTTTGGCAGGAAAAGCTTCCAGCTGCAATTTAGGGAAAAATTAACGAAGTAATTTCCGCGGTAAAATTAGCGGGACGCGACGGCGACGGCGACAACGACGCTGCTCAAGCCAAAAACGGCGCCTAAGAGCTGCGCTCTACAAAGTCTCGTGGCCCAACGTGCGAACCATGATCGAACTGCTTGGTCTACCCAACGGTCTGCCGATGTCCCATTTAGTGCGAAGAGCTCACCTTGTGTAAATATTTCTACATATATTAAAGAGGTTCAGCAATGTCCCGAGTAATGTGTACCATTTTTTGTATTTTTTTCGAGGAGCAGAGAAGAGCGGAAGTTTCGTGTTTCGTGTTTCTCAACGTACGATCGTATTGGCCGCACGATAACGAGCGATGCTTACCGGTTTCGGTGTTTTGTTGCTGCTCAAACCGTAGTCCCCTGTTCTTAAACAAAAATCTCCTCCATCACCGTCTACCCCGTGAGAAGCCCTCAGTGATGCGAGGTGATAGAGACCAACACGCCATGAGCGCCGCTGTTGGTAAAGAATACGGTTGACACGGCCTTCAGAGTCACAGGGAGCACCAGAAAACGAGAGGTCCCAAAGCCCGCCCGGAGGACAAATGATCCCCAGAGATGTCACTGCGCACGTGACTCGGAAGTACTCTGTCGACGATGCACGAGATCAGAGGAGCTTAAAACGTCCCTCATAAGTTTCTGTTTTTCTTTTTTTTAATAATGACCAGCGCACGAAGCAGAAATGTTTTCTGTTTTTTTTTGTATCTTTAATGGATCGAGACCAACTCCCAGAATCAATCCCTAAGATTAATAACTGAACAAAATTTCCTTAGTTTCTTTGTTTAGGCAAGGGACATCGCACGAAAAATTCATTCATTCATTCCGTCGCTCATTCCCTCAACTCGGAGCCAGAACAAACGGCCATGTTGCCTGCTGCCTATATTTTGCCGCAAAGTTAATCATACCCGCGCGCTAGGGTCGGCATAGTAGAAAACGCGTGCTGAGCTCCAGGTAATGTTAGAGTTTGGCCATTCCCGTCATCGCAGTGTATGTTCACGAGCCACAACCCGAGTTTCCCTACGAAGCATTGATTGTTACGAATCGAAGTCGAGTGCTCACGCAGTTCTCGTGTAGAATCAATGTGCCGAACTCGGCTCTTTTCAGGCGGGTGGTTTCGATCTCATAATTATGTCATCAAGCTTTTCGAAGGAAAGACTAGAATATATAGTTACCCTTTATCCTCGCAAATTCACTGCGGCAAGAAGCTTCTTGGTCAGTGGCGGTCTGTCCGAGTCTACTTCAGCCAGAGTAGGACCAGTACGCCTCTGGAAAGTCACGAACGTTTCAACCCGATATGATTTCTTGACCCCTTTTTATATAACGACCTTACCATGCACTCGGCGCATGTTGCACCGCCATAACTTCAGCTCACAGGAGGCAGGGCACAGTGCACGAGACGGCTACTGCGGTCTCGCACTACGCTCGCGCAGACCTGTCTGGAGTATGTCGCATAGAAACAAGGCTAAAAGCCTGTTACCACTTACAGTGCAGCCCAAAATCATCACTGGAAAGACACCGATGCGAGTCTGATGCGGTACGCAGTCGTAGGTTTAGCACCGATGCATTGGCGCTGCATCGCTGCTCACACTATGAAGAAGCACGTGAACATTATGCGAAATCTAGCGTTGAGGGAGCTGTTTCGCTGCTCTACACTAGCCGCAAATTTGCAGAGTTGTGCGATGACGATGTCGCAAAAAGGCGCTTGCTCATACATGCCGCATTACTGTGTATTTTGATGAAGAACTAAGGGCCAGAATTTCATTGTGTGCGGGCGACATATTTCGCTGCCAAGATTGCGAGAGGCTTCTAAATCAAATATGTTTTCTGATTCATGCATTAAGTGATATAGTAAATCTAAATATTACACCATTGGGCCTTTTCGAGGCCGAGGTATGTCATCCATGGATTGATATGCCACATAGGAAGTTACTTCATAACTTTGTTTAGTTGCCTATGCCAACTGCTAGACATCGTTGCTGCGAAACAAACAGTTTTTGCTATTTGTAATGTAAATTTGAGCAGAAAAACAACGTATATAATTAAACGCGGTGCAGTAATATTTGAACACATATGGGAAATACTTAAATTATTTTTGTGTTCCATTATTAGTCAAGATGTCGCGGCTGCCTCAGCCCACAGGCATCACCATTTTTGTTTTGGCGTGTGGTACGTAGAGCCGACATCTTCTAGATAAGAAAGCATAAGTGCTAAAATATCATTGGTCACTAAAGAAGGCCGCCACAAGGCAGAGTTAGGGCACGACTGAGGCGTCAACGTTAATCTAGCAGTCCTGTTCTCACTGAATGGACCCCACTCCTAGCCAAACACTGACGCCTTAGTCGTGTTCAATCTACTGTCCTATGGTGGATTACTTTTGCTGACGCAGAAAAATACACGCACAGGCATTGTCCTTTAGGAGGTGATGCTAGAACGCGTCTCCGAGTGGAGGTGTTTACCGCGTCCGAAAATGTGATCCCTCTGTTTACGCCTGATGACGTCATTGAAGCGTAATGATGTCGCCGGTCGTGATCATGGCGCTGTTCTAGAAACGGTGGTGGATGGGGCAGGCACCTGTTCTGCTGCAGATCGCTTTCCGGTGTGCCAGTGCAAGCAAGCGTCGGCAGCCAGAAGTTGGGACGCAGCGACGAGAGCGACAGTCGCGTTCGCTCCTGCTCCAGCGTTTTGACGACCAATCGCCATGACACCGACATCCGGAAGGAGTACATTGCGGCTTCTGCGACGTCATTTGTCGCCACTCCGTGAACACTTTTTATGCATGGGTCGGATAGGACGCTAATACAGTAGTTGGATACGCTCATTAGGCACATTCGTTGGGGGCATTTTTGGGCGCGCGATCTGGCTCTCGCTCCACAACATATTCGCATTGTTGTTGAGCGAGAGCCGTGAACGAAGACCGCAAAAAGACCGCACACCGTAAAATACCACTCGAGTTCGAGGTGTATTGTATGAAAGGCACCTTAGTGTTGGTAGGTCGGAGGTCCTGCATCAGGACGCTCAGTCTCTGAACATAGTTTTCTGCACATTCTAGCACAGTGGCAATTGAGGTTCGTAAGAATTCCCCTGGTAGACGGAGTGATGTGCCGTAAACCAATTCCGCCGCGCTCAAGTTTATGTCGGATATTAAAACTGTTCGGATGCCCAGCATGACTAGAGGGAAGACTTCTGTTCAGGCTAGGCTCTTCGGCTGTGTCTTCATCACTGCTTTGATTTGGCGGTGAAAGCATTCAGCCATATCAATATATATTGAGTGATAAACAGTTATGTGTCGAACACCAAAAAAGAGGAGAGGCTCTGAAACAGCGACGATTCGCATTGCCGTCCCTAGTCGGGAGGAATAGTCTGCGTAATGGCAAATCGACTCAACCACATTTCGATGAGTGTGCGGGCGACTCTTCGCACTGTGATGTTCCTCCTTTGGAGTAATCTCGGGCCACCGCGTAAAGCGATCCACAGCTGTCAAGATGTAGCGGTAGTTGTGAGCAGGGCGACGCGGTCCTCTTACGTCAATATCATTATGGGAAAAACGTGCGTCTGGTGGGCTAAACATCTTTAATGGCGTTGAATATTCGAGCGCTGGCATTGCACGAAGGTCTTAGACCAATCCGGCACGTCCGCTTTGAGACGTTGCCATTTGAACCTTACCACAAGTAGACGCCGTGCAACTATTATTCTAGGTTGGGGCAAGGTGTGAAGTGAATCGAAGTCTGCTCGACGTAAATGGGTTGGAACGAACGGACGAGGTTGTCATGTTAACACATCCCATGTGACAGTGATGTCGGAGTTGGGCATCCGGATGCCCACGAATGCAAGAGTCGCTGATGTTTCTTCGAGACTTGCAAGTTCTGAATAAACGCGTTGGGCTGCAGAGTTGTCGGTGCACTTCATAAAGCAGATGAACGGTCGTTAATACTGAAATGTAGGATATGTGTCACAGATCTCGTGGAGAATGCGACACACGTTTGGAAGTTAGCCCACAAATTATTTGCTTGTTATCTGTCATCACATTAAAGTGTCGGCCCCAAACGCAATGGCGGAAGTGCTAGACTGCAAGGTAGATGGCCATAAGTTATCGCCTAAAGGTGCTCAATCGGACTTCAGTTAGGGAACAACTCCTGAGGAAAATCACATGGAATGCCAGTTTGCTTCTACTGGCTGTTGGCAACATCCGAAGCATCGACCATGATGGAGATAGTGCGCCCGGCTTTTGCATGCATGAGCATAATGGCCTTTGCAATGGCGTTCTTCAGTGCCTGGAATGCTTGATGAGCCTGCAGCGTCCCGTTCAGCGGCGGCGTTTTTGTTACGTTGCCTTTGAATAAGTCGTGAGGGGGGAGGGGGAGGGGCTGACATACATTTGCTCAGTCGGAACAAATCGGCGATAAAAATGTACGAACCCGTGAAATTCGGGAAGCTTCTATGCCGTCGTCATTGCTGGGAAGTTTCTACTGACTTTACTGTCTCGGGCAACGGTCGAATCCCGTGGCCATTAACATGACGTCCGAGAAAATGTAGTTTTTCGATACCGAACTCACATTTGGTCATGATGACAATGAGACCGTATTCCAGCAGTCGAAAAAAGAGCTGACGGAATTGGTCGACGTGCCCTTCTGGTGTAAGACTAAATAACAAGATGTCGTCGATGTACGAAAAAGTCATGTCAAACCACGAATGACTTGTTTAAAAAACTGTCGTAATGTGTGAGGAGCGTTGCCATATCTACAAGACATTCGAAAAATAACAAAACCGAATGACGTGACAATCGCAGTTTTGGGAATATCAGCAGGCTCGAAGGGGATTTGGTGACACGCCTTTACCAAATCTACTTCTCTGAAGATAGTAGCGCCCCCTTCGAGGCCGCCAAAGTCCTGGATATGGAGGATAGGATAACGATCGGGCACTGTCACCTTGCCCAATACCCGATAATTTCCACAGGGTCGTCAGTCCCCTGTCTTCTTCGGCACTAGGAAGCGCTCAGGACCAAAAGATGGAAGATGATCGTACACAGACGAGCTCAAGCAAGCGACCTAACTCATTTTTGGCTCTTTGAAGATGATATGTGGCCAGTCGTCTAGGTCTTGGAAACACCGGGGTGCCTTTAGTTTCGATTTGATTGAGTGAAATTGTGCTAGATTTTCAAGCTGGGCGCCGACGAGTTCCGACAGCTGAAAACTCGTCAACAATGAACTTTCATGAAGTGTCCAGCTCCGCTCGTTTGAGGCTAGGAATCATAGGTGATATCTTTGATAGCAAAGATTGAACACTGATTTGCGTCTCACCGTCTTCAAGCATGTTCTTCCACAAGTCTAGAGTAAGCGAGAATTACCGTAGAAAATTGCTATGATGGCTTGACGGTCGTCCGCGATAGTAAAAATCGAGCAGAACTTTCTGCGGAGCCTGATGCCGTGTATCTATGCCCTATACCCGTATGCCTCGATCGAAAATTCGTTTACAGCCTGAAGTCGCGGAGATTCCTGGCGCTGACGCCGTCCCTCCATTTTTGTTCTAACAACGCAGACGAGCGCCAGTCTCAATTATAAAACGAACCTTAGTACGGCGTTTGGTGAGCGAAAAAAGTTGGCACGACGTGAGGTTCTCTACTCTGGTGGCCTTCAGCGGGAGCCTATCCCGTTTCCCGCGTAAGTACACGATGTGAGTTGTTGCATCGCTGATCATGCATAGCTACGGTGAAACCACCATACTTCCGAGTCGGGGTACTCGTCGGGGGAAATCCTGTTGTGTCAACGCGAATTTTCTTGAGCCTTCGGAGGTAGCAACGGAGAAACCATTAGTTTGCGGAGCTCTTGGCTTAGTTGTTCAACTCTAGCCTCCAAGCTGTTGTTGAAGTCCAAGATCTAAGTAGAGGTTAACTGAGAAAAATATGCTCAGGTGAAGACCTTTAGCTCGTACGACCGACGCTTTTAATCTGTCAAGGCCAAGGTTTTGAATCATTTCAATAGCCCTGTCTTTAATGTTTGTAAGTGAAACCTTCTTCACCTCCTTAAAATTCCTCTCCAGAGCCCGGTTTCTCTTAACCAGAAAATCTCTTTCGGGTATAAGGACGAACTCCCCTCCTCATCTGCCAACACCACCTTGAGGCGTTCTTCCAAGCGGAAGGATACAACCTTTCCCACGTTATGACCTTTTGGGGCACCCCTTCTCCGACGGAGGGCGTCAACCTCATCCAAAATGCCTCGTTCCCTCTCATCCTGTTGCGCTCTATCTCCCACATTTCTGACTAGCGTTAACATTTCCGGAGGCTTGAGGCTTGTCAGACATGCAACTTGGGTCCTTTCTCCAGAATTTTGAACACCTCTTCAGGTACGTTGGTGTCAGCAACAATTATCACATCACATACAGCCCGTCTTTGCTCTCCTAGACAGCTTCGGTAACGACAGAAGTAGTTGTCGCAATAGAAATTCCGTGTTTTGACTAGCCTGGCGTCGACACTCTTTGAACTTCCACTCAGCCACCCTCGCTTCTTTGTTAGCAGAGTAGCACCATACCTTAAGGCTTTTTTGGAGAGTCTAGCTTCTATCCTCCAGAGTTTCAGCGCATGCAAAAGTTGTTGACCTAACTCAATTTTGGACGCTGTCCCACTGGATGGTGGTAGCGCTTGGATCAAGTAGGTTCTTCATGACCTCCACAGAAGATTTCACTTACAAAGATTAAAGACAGGGCTTATGAAATGATTCAAAACCTGAGCCTTGACAGATTGAAAGCGTCGGTCGTACGAGCTAAAAGTTTTCACCTCGAGCATATTTTTCTCAGTTAAAGCACAGAAGGAAGCTCTGCCCTTTAGGGCGATTGTGAGCTGAACGTTCACCTCGGTCGACAGAGGGCATGGTGATGGTGAGTCCTGTAGCAGTACAAAGATGCCATTGCCACCGACATTCATAATCTGGCCTGCCTTGCGAGCTACTGTGTTGATGGAATCTGTCGTTGGCGTACTCAATATCATGCGTACTTGTCTTGCGAGACGTTCGAGAAAATCTCAGTCAGAATTGTTGCGTCCGAGGTGGTGGCTTCGCCTCCCAGGAGCTCTTCCATTCGTCGAAGGAACTCGGTAGGTTTATAATTTTCGAACTCCTCGGAGGTCCACACCTGTTGAAGCCGGCGTGGCTCCGATTGGGTTGTGCGTCGAAGCAGCTCATCTCCCAGCTTCTAATAGGGATGCTTGACGGGAGAGGAGCGCAGTATGTCTCTAACCACTGCCGTTGTTCTTTGCGGAAAATTCGAGACAACGTAATCAAACTTCGTGTGGGACGATAAAATTTTGTTTTCTTGGTATAAACTCTGCCGTCAAAAACCACAGCTCAGAGGTCCAAAAACTATGCTGATGTTTTTTTTGTTTTTTTTGTCGAGCATGGGAATAGTGGGGTTCCTGTTGCGCCGCTGTCATCGCTAAGACTCATGGTGCCTATTGAAGGGTGTTGCTTTTCTCACCAGAAAATCCAGAAGCATCGTAGCTGTTTGAGTCTAGAGTCGCTTGGTCTCGGGTCACCAATATGTAGAGGACGTTTCATGTACATCGTGTTTTAATTTACAATATTTACACGAGCTTAAATGTCATTGTTCGAAAGCTTTTTGAGCCAGTGTGGGGGCCTCTTGCTCGTGTCCCCGTGAAAATCCTCCTCTTCCTTTCTGGCTCGTCTCTACAGAAGTATAGACGAGTGCAAAAATCTCATCTGGCCTGCCGTTGGCGCCCTCTCCATTGTGGAGCAAGTCCGAGGTACGGAAGTGTTTGATGGGGCCTCGGGACCCCTGTGGAAGAGAAGAGCTTCACCCAGTGCCTCGCATGGGTTCGTCGAAAGAGCTGTGATCACATGTCACGATTCAGTGATGCGATGCTCCCGTTTGCTTTAGAGTCCTTCTCCGCACTGGTTTCTTTGTGTCGGAAGTTCACTTCGTTAACTATAACACACCTCACGGTAGGTTTTTCGTAAAGTTCAAATTACGTCTCTCTTGTCAACGGACTCTGTAGAGCGACATTAGTGCCAACCCATTTAAGAGTTCCTCAACAGTGCTTCGGCGAAGATACTTTTTGAGGCGCTTCAGCGTCGAAACGCTTCACTCAGCAGTCGCTGTCGTGACAGGAAGTATGTCAAATATGTTAAGGAGAGGAATGAGATTCCGAAACACGCCGATGCTCCCCTACTTGAGGGCCTTGCATACTTCGGCAGCTGTTTTGAAGATGTTGCTGGCCCCATTTGCTTCCTATTTTCCCACTCTGACTTGATCTCTTTCAGATATTTTGGTTCTAGGTCCACCATGCGGAATTCTACTGCGGCTGCAGCGACTCGATCTAGCTTCGAGCAGCGTACTATGGCAGCACGAGCTTCAGACTACACAACAGCGCCCGGTTATCAGTGAAGTGCTCGGATGATGGATGCTCGTGTGGAATATTCTCCTGCAGAATAGGAAGCGTGGTTAACTCTGTAGTTCTCAGATCCGACTTTTCTAGGATTGTCTGGACGAACGCCGAATCCGTTCGCGTTGCTTCATATGATCAAAAACGTTCCTTGAAATGATTATCAACATCTTCTCTGGTGTCTTTAAAGTGTATTAGCACCAAATCGGTATGCTCGAGGGGGATTCTCATGTCAACGAAAAACCATTGTAGGTACTGCGACAAAGGTAGCGTTAGACTCAGAACTTCTCGCTCACTGCGTATATTACGAGAAAGTTGAAGCTGCGTAGGCGGCTCTGAAGTGAGGAAGCAGTCGCATTTGCGTGGTTTCAGACTCCAGTATTTCTTCCAGCGAATCGACGATGTCAGGCATCGCTTCACTGAAGAGGATCACGGCTTCGTGTCGCTCAACTCATCCAGTCACGCAGTACTTGTGGAGGCGTGTAAACGTGCGCGAAGACGTTTTGCGCTGCTTCTTGACAACACCTGTTTTCGGAGCTGCTGAAGTACGAAGAAATTTCGCTAATGGTTGTCAAAGCGTGCCGCATGTTGCTTACCTTAGAAGCATCGTTTAAGCGAATGTTTAGCGAATGCGCAGAGCAGTGCGTACACACTGAGGAGGGATACTCTTCACGAATTAAAGCCCTCACTCCACAAAATGACCCAGTCAACAATGCTGCTTCGTCATAGACCCGACCCCTCATGAATTTAAGATATACATGATGCCGAACAAGATCCATTTTAAACGTATTGGCCCGACTTGATTGGCTGAGATATGAAACGAAGCAAAAAAAATCATTTTAGAGCGAAGCTCTTAGGCGCCCGTTTGCCGTCGCCGTCGCCGTCCGTTTGCCGTCGCCATCGGCGTAACCGCGCGCGTTCGTTGTGAGTATAATGCAAGCGGGCGTAACCGCGCGTTGCATTATGCGAAAAATGCCCGCGAAATTTACAGGAAATATTTCTGCGCAAAGTTTAGCGGGAAAATTAGTAAACACTTTCCGCTAAATGGGAGGGGAGCAGAAGAGGAGGAGGGGCGGGGCAGAAGGGGCATACCCTCCCCTCATCCTCGTCAAGAGCTGCGCTTCAATATGGCATTACACAGAATTGTAAACGTATTTTCTTTTTTTTTTCTTTATGTCCATCCATGTATGCTCCACATACCTTACAGATACGGAGAACTGCTCCCTTCGTGTACTGCCAGTGGTGCCATCGGCGAAACAGAAATACGCAGCCTTGTTGACAGCTTGCACGATTCCGACTTGGATAAGCCTGCCGATTTTTCGCAATCCACACATCTTGAACCGTTGGGCATGTGTAAAGGGCGTTTCTTTAAATGTTTTTTGTGTGGTCGACAATAATTTGATCGAATCCCCCTTGCCATGTACCTAGGCGGTCTTCTGATGTCTCCCGTCATTTTTCGGAAGTATTTCCAGTCTCTGTCTGTCGAAATCGGTATATTAACTGAGTGCGATTTCTCGCCTGCCATAATCAACAACTGTCTCAATTAAGTTAAAGTAAGTAGGAAGGCGTACTGGCAAAGGATAGATATATTAACCTTGGAGTGATGGGACAAAAAGTACGAATAGACACGAAACTCCGAGCTTCGTATCTGTGTGTCCTTTCTTTGTCCCATCGCTCCAAGTTTGCCATGACTTTGTAAATTATTGTTTGGAGCATTTCTTCGTTTTTTTTCTGATTCGATATTCGGTTGCTTGCTCAACTGAAGTTTGTCATTGTAATTTGTTTTTACATTACTAACTTCTTAAAACGACAGTGTCACAATCGTTGCGTCTTTGTGCTACTCTGTTTTCGCTAGGTTTCCGAAAACTTCAAGGGCCTTTTTCTACTTCGTAAAGGGAGAGGTGACGATACTCCGCGCTGTTTCATAAAAACCCTTTTCCAATTTCAGATTTTATATAAGACAAAAAACAGACCCTTACAGAATGCTCCTTTGAGGGCGTCTGAGCAAGCAAGCCACTAGAAGCGCTGAAGCCAGATCAGCTAGACATTCAGCCGTTTCCTGTCTATTTTTATGAAAAAGTGACAGTCATGCCTAGAAGAGAGTGTCCAAGTGTTTTGTGTACACTTTTTTTTCCACGTATTGGGGTTGGGTCGTGCAGCCCGCGTTGACCGAATCTCATTATGTCTTCATAGTTCACTTTTCTTCAGAGTCGGTTTTTTTCTAAAGAAGACGAATCATGTTATTTTTCGTCGTAGACCACTGCAGGTGCCGTATCGGGACCAGTCTCCTCCTGTTCGCACGACCACCCAGATAGCGCATGCTAAAATTAGGGCATACGTTTATAATTCCCTTTAATGCTTTACAGCTCTTGAGGAAAAGGAGATGAAGGTATGTCGGGGAGGGTATGCCACTCCTCGTCCCTACGTACCCTCCTCCTCCCTTCCACTTCCTGGCCCCGGAACTGGTCAGACTCATGTAGTTCACGTTGTGAAAGTTGACGCAATTAATGTTTAGAACTTGGGCTGTGTTTTCTACCAAATGAAGAAAACTATTTTTGGAAAATACGGGCCTTGCAATTATTTTTTATAAATGATTGCCTTCCTGGAATAACAACGGTAAAACAAAAAATGTGACTATTAAAAAGACCGTATTTTGACTTAAAATGTTCCTTAAGAAAAACTGAAAAGTGAACTACTAACCACTAAACAAATTAAAAAGACCGGCAAGCCACGACAATTCAAAACTAGAAAATTGAAAAGCGAGGATAATGTCAATTTAGACCGCAACTTATTTTGCGCCTCTGCCGAGTGCTACGTATCCTAAGTGGTGTTCCACTATCGTGGCCGCTGGGGCCTATGGTAGTGCCCGCCATTTACGTTTACTATATTACTCTAATGTCCATGTTTCTTGGTAACAGTGGGCCTCTTTTTCTTTTTTTTATGACCACAACATGAAATAACACAATAAATAATTGTTTTCCTCGCGCCGTTCCACGGAGCTAATAGCTATATGAAGTTCTGCTACAAAGCTCACAGATACAGCGCTGAAGGAGCGATGCACTCAGTGCCACATTGGCGATAAGTCACGTGCAAGAGAGCTGCATCATCACCCTTTTTAACGCCGATTCGGCGTAGCGCTATAAGTGTGAACCGGATATAAAAGTCCCTAGATTTCGCGGTGGCGGAGGTGGAGGCGAACTGGCTGGTGGTGTCGGTTAATTTAAGCTTCTTCTAACAAAATCGCCAGAAATTCGAAAAGGAGTGAGCTCCTATGGTGTGGTTGAAGAGCATATTGTAAACTCGCTCAAGACGAAATCACGTATATATGTCTGAATTGTATCTAACGAATCTGTTTTGTTCTGTGGTAGATGCTCTGATCTCATAAAAACAAACTAATTCAATTGTCCGACATCGGGTACAGAATAGTGAACGTAGATTGGGAGCCATTTTGTTCTTCCTCCTCTTCTCGTCGTTGTCACATCTCGTGATAAAGCGGCCATGATCGTCGCAGCTATACTTCGTTTCACTTTATCTGCGAGCGAAGCCAAAGCTAGAAGCGCGAAACCAGCGCTTCTTGCGTTTCTCCCCAGCTCGCGCGCTTGAGCAAAGCCTGAACGCACGGAGCTTTCGTGCTCGCGCTTCCAGCTTTGCCTTCGCTCGCACATAAGGTGAAACGAAGTATAAAATGCTTTTGTCATGTGCTTCCTCCCTTTTTTGGTGTCCTCGCGCACTCTGAATAGGTTCAACATCAACCCCCGGAAGACGCACTTAATCCGTCTTTTTTACGCTCCGAGGATTCCAGGGAGTACAGCAGCTGTACAGGGCGATTTACTTTAGTTCCGTCGGGAAGCCTTACTTCGCAAGAACGTAAATATCTCGTCCCGGGAATACCTGTTGGACAATTCCTGTCTTCAACAACTGGCCTGGCTGCACACTATCACGTAGAAGCACCAAATCTCCAACCTTGGTTTTGTGACGTGACTCTTTCGTAGAATGCAGTGACCTAAGTTCCGTCAGTTACTCCCTTGACTAATGTTGCCAAAGACTCTTCATGACATCTTGTCTGTGCTTCCCAAAGCTTCCGTAGCGTCTCAGCTTCAAAGTTCTTTAGGTCCGGAACTGCCGGGTTCGGTAACGACGTGAGTCGCTTGCCAACAAGAAAGCATGACGGAGACAAACGCTGAAGCTGTGACTTTCGTTCAAGGTGGAAGTCTGGGGTCTCGAATCAATCACAGCCTCTATCTCGCTAAGCAGGGTTCTATGTTCTCCCTCGATGAAGTGTTTTCGGTCGATGACCTTTCTAGTGATGTATTGACTGAACGCACGAAACGCTCATGGAACCCGCCCCACCGCTGGACACGCTCCGCCTTAAAATTTCAGTGAATTCTGTTGTTGCTGGAGTTGTCTTTGAGCTCTTCGGTGTAAAGCATGTCTTTCATTTCAGTCAGTTTGAGTGATTGTTCTCGTTTTTCCTGATTCGTCCTCTTTAGCTCTTTGCTAGTGTTCACTTTTTCGGCTTGTAGTCTGCAGAGTTTGTCAATCATTTCTTTCTCTTTTTGCTGGCCCATGTGCTTTGCTCTGGACAACTTGTACTCAAGTCCTCTAACGATCTTTGAAAGCGTGTCGCTCCTTGCTTTCAGCGTCTCCTTATCTTGCTTGACATTCTCTGTGTACTGAAGTGATTTGGTCAGCCGCTCCGACAGTTCGGCGTTTTCGGCTTCTGCAACACCAAGATGCAGTTTCATGAAAGTGCATGCATCTTTCAGTTTGGCCTTTGCATCCCGAGAACTCTTGAGGTCTGCGGTAACAGTACTCAGCGACAGTTCTATTTGTTTGTGCTTTTCTTGAGCCTTTTGCAGTTCATCCTCGACTTGCTTGATTGTCTTGGCAACAGAATCCTTCTCGGCCTGCGTAGTTTCCAAGCTGCTTCTAAGGTACATCAACTCTCTCTGCAAACTCGAAGTTGTCTGTGCACTTGCCTCCAAGCTCTGTTAAAAGAAGTAATCTCTGGCTCCGTTTTTTGAACAGCCGTGCTCAACTGCTTTCGCAACGTCGAGAGTTCCTATACATTGTCTTGGAGCTGCTGTATACAGCTCAGCAATCTGAGCTTCAGCGGCAGCTTTCCTTGCTTCAAGTTCTCGCGTGGTTTCTTCCATTTAAGTGCACTTAAAATCGAGAGCATGTTGAACGCTCCTCAGCAGCTGACACTTCTCTTCCAGCTGCGTTTGCAAAACAAACACCTCTTTTTTGAGATCACTGTTTTGCTCGAGCAACATCTTGAACTTCACTTCCGTCTTCTTCTTGGAAGTCGAAAGAGGTTTCTTGAGCCGACCCACGTCGTCGTGAGCTTCTCTGGGTGCCGCCTTTTCTTTTGCCGTTACTGACTCCGCTTTTGAACTCTTAACTTTAGCTGTTTGCAGCAGCACCGCCGTCTTTGCTTCATTAGTGACAGCGGCTTGAAGATTCACGGGACTGGTGCAGACTTAACTCTTCCGTGGTTTCTCCGCTTTTTTACGTTATCTCGAGAGGAATTCGGGATCGCACATAAATGTGGCGCGTCTACCTTGGCACTAAGAACATGCGATCTTTCTTCTGCACATCTTGGCGAGATTGTTTCATTTTGTACAATTAAAACATCGTACAGCCTTCTGAAGGAACTGTCGCTTTTCAGTGAGAGACATGATTTCACTGCACACCTCGGTGTCATGTTTTGTCGACTTGCAGAACGCACACTCCTGGTTGTCTTTTCGATTTAGGAGTGCTGCTGCAGTCCCTCTGTTTGTCCACGACCTCGCAGGTTCTTTTGATGTAGCAGACGTAAGCTGTTTTTCTTCTGAACTGTCGCAATGATACGTTTTCTTTGTGGAGTAAGTCCTCTCTCTGCTTTCTACTTCTACGCACAGAAACCTCAGAAGAATTGGCAGTTGTCTCTGTTGATCTCGGTCTTGGTCACTGCTGTTACTCGACAGGGCAGCAGATTGGGTTCACTGTCGCCGGTGCTCCTCGTCGTTACAGCATTTCAATGGTAGGCAAGAACAAGGTCTTCCGAAAGCAGCTGAAGAATTATTGGGTGCAGAACTATAGAGAAGGTTTCTTCGCTCACTTTAAAAGACCTGAGCCCACGGATGTTTCCTTGTAGGTCGTCGTGTAGTCGACTGAGCCCTCGGACATAAAGCGATGATCGAATCCGCTGTTTCTCCAATAGCCTCTTCATGTGGTCGCCGATCAACCGTTTTTCGTCGCCGAACCGGGTTTTGAGGATTTCCATGGCGTCCTCGTAGCAGCTCGCTGTCGCTGGTAGTCTGGCGGTTTCTAATCAGCGGTTACCAATCCTGAGAGAGCAGCTCTGAAGTAGTTGAAATTGTCGGTCGGCGATAAATTTCGTTTATTGTGGGCCACCTGTTCAAACTTCTCCCAGAACGGCTCCCATTGTAGGCTATCTCCGTTGAACTTCAAAAGCTCCAGCTTTTGGAGCTTCACTTTCGCAGATGACCCAGAGGTCTCGTTACCGCTCCGTCCTGTTTGATCGGAGGCCCTGGAACCGTCTGCACTTCCTATGTCAATCTTAAACCTCAGGTGAGCAGAATAAGCGACGACACGGTCGTTGTACTTAGTAGTCCGCTCGTACTCCTGTTCCGCTTCCCCATCTGTCAGCCATTACTCAATGGCAGCGTCCGTTTGGTTCAGTTGGCCATGTATGGTATTGAGACGAGCGAGAAGAATCCGGAGGTCCTGTTCAACAAGCACTTCTCATACCAGAGCCACGTCGATCTGCGAAATTACTTTGGCGACTTGCCAGCGTTGGATAATCCGCTTCTGCTTTAGTCTCTCCATTGCCGCGTCATTAGGCCTCGCGGTCTTGCTTCTCCGATGTCGAGGCTTGAAGCTCTGTTAAATCAACCATCAGACTCACCATCCAGTCCGGAGAAGCAAATTTCTGAGTTTCGGCACCAAAATGTGCCGGATCTTTTTTTGATTAAGGTCAATGCTTCGATATAATAGAAACAAACTAATTTAATTGTCCTACGTTGGGTACAGAATGGTGAACATCGTTCGAGAGCCATTTCCTTCTTTCTCCTCTTTTCGTCGTAGTGCATATCTCGTGATCAAGCGGCCGGGGTCGTCGCAGCTCCAAAGCTTTGGTCGCGTGCTTCCTCCCTTTTTTCGGTGTCCTCGCGCACTCTGAACAGTTTCAACAGTATTGATTTGGTCCTTACTTCAAACGTCCTAACTTCTATAGATAAAAAAATCACTTTATTTGTTTTTACGTTTTTAATACTTTCCATAAAAACGAGACAACTTATTTGTTAGCAGAAATATATTTTATATTAGTTTTTATATTCCCTCGATTAATTTGACTTGTAAGCCGCATTAGCGCTGCAAGCGAAACACGCAAGCATTACGTTGCATATTAAAACACCTATTTGAAAGTCACGGATCAGGAGTATTTCTGCGCTCGCGTCCTTCCCTGAGGTCGGGGTTTTTTCTTGGTTGAACTCTATTGTATTTTTTTCTTAATTATCGGCGTATTTTTACGTGTTTGACAGTATTTGCCACTCAGGGCACTTCCACAGGGAGGCACGGGGTTTAAAACCCCATTGCACATATACGAAGAGAAACAAATGAGAGCAGGAGAGCTGAGCGGGATCATTATAACGCAAAACCCTCCACAACGCGCAGAAACTGGTCTCGTTCGCTTTGATTGGATGGAGACAGTGGGTAGAGAGAGAGGCAGCTAGCCTTTGCGTCCACGCACCATTTCTTCCAATCAGAACTCGGAACTATGACGTCGCCACACGTAATGTTTTGGAGCGAAATCTGTTCCAATGGGTCGTTTTATAAGGGTAACCAACGTCAGGAGCAGCCTAATGAAAAAATTAGCAGGTCGGTCAGTTCGCAACAGCAAAACAGTCTTGGAGGAAACGGCAACCGGTGGCAGGGATCAAACATCAGTCAACGGTGTGAAAGCCGAATATGCTGCTATTTGATCAACCGACATAGAACGGAAAAACGGGAGGAGCTGAAGCCGGTGGTTGAGAAACCGCACGCCACAGAGAGGAGTGCAAAATACAATAAAGAGGGGAGCAGAAGCAGGTGTTGTAGAAAGAGCGCGCGTAACAAGAACCAAAGGGCCGAAGAACACGCTTCACCTCTCTTAATGACCCCCCCCCCCCCAAAAAAAAAAAAAATTTCAGAAATACTTTGTTTTTCGGTGGTGCTGAAGAAAAGCGCGCGCAGCGTAACAAAGTGAAAATGGCATGACGTAAGCTTTTTCGTTAAAAATCGCTGCCTAATTACTGTCCGAACTAACCCACCCTAGACTCTGAAAGACCGGGGATAATCCTGCCCTTGGTGTCAACTAAACTAAAAGAAACAACCATCCTTTCAAGCTACCGTTTTTAAACGCATTTGGTAAACTGACCAAACATGCCAACAATTGCTTGCTCCGGTTTCAGCTGATGCTGCGTTATAAAAAGTAAGCTACAAAAATGCCCCAGCAAGTGCACATTTCTTGCACCGGAATAAAATTGAAGAATCCATGTAAAAGACACCGGAAGAAAGAATAATAGAAACATACAGCTTATCATCAGGTGCCCTCGATGAAACATGAGACGCTCTGTTCGGATACAATAAATTTAACACCGAAAATGCCTGCTCGACATTGACACCATGAATCATAACCCAGAGGCTTCTTTCGCTATGAATAGATAGCCGGTGGTTGAAGCTTTGTAAAGGGCGGTAGCCTCCAACACGTACCCTAAAATATGTGTGCGATGCGACGGCATTATTGTGCTTTGTGTCTTTCTTTATTGTTCCTCATTGACCAGACGCATGGTCGTGGGCTTTTTTGAGCGCCCTCCAATAATTTTGGAGCACCGACGGCAGTCGGTGCACCACAACCAAAAACTGATACGAAACCTGTTTCACTTCACTCTGGGGCACGATATTAAAAACTTCTTTGATTACGTTCTCGTCCTGGTTACACATAATTTTTATTGTTTTTCTATTTTGATATTGTTGAGTTCCCCTACCCTGGTCGCACGTTCCTATTTCCTCTCCTGTAGATTCCCTCGGCATTGGTTTCACGTTTTCTTGGTAAATGATTTTATTTTTCTTGACTGCGACAGCATTTTCTTTTTTTTTTTTTGCGCAGCACTTGTCTGAAAATATCCCGGGCATAATAATTGCTGTAGTGCCCTACTTTTGTGGCAGTCGTACTTCGGCCGCAGCCGTCCAATAAAATACGTTTCGTTTTGTTTAGCTGTAGGCACATGTTTTCCTCAATAATTTGTTCATTTTCCGTTTTACGCTATTCTGCAGTTCTTGCAGGGGTCAAATTCATTAACCAAAGATAACTCACTTATTCTGTCTGCAAGTTAAAGGGATGCTCTGGCGTTTTCTTTATAGTTTCCGATTCGCCTAAACATCTGAGAAACACGCCAGCAAACATTGCTGAAAGAGTAACCCAAATGTTGGGACAAAACATATTTTTGTTTTCGCGGACTTCTTGAATTTACAATTTCAGTCCTCACCGTGTTTTTCAAATTAAAAGCATCTGCTGACAACAATTAAAAAAGACGTCAGCGGAAGGTAGGGGTTCACTTTTTACATATTCGACTTTGTACCAAACAAATTGGAAGCAGTTTCATTCAGTCAAATGAATGCTTTAGACCATCGCTGGAGCCCCGCGCAACAGCACAAAACAAATGCTCAACGCAGTTTATTTTTAGACTCCAAGGTCGACTGGCATGCCTGCCTTCTTATGACATCATGGCACTGAAAAGCGCGTGAATATTTGAATGTTGATTTTGGTATAATGTTTACTTGCCGATTTCACAGTCATTGTTTTGAAGTCCGCATTCAGGAAAGGGTCAAGTACGGGGATTCCAGAAATGTAGTTAGTTGGTTTAGCTAAATAATCCGCCGGGGTCTCTCTTTTGATTGGTGTTAACGCTGCCCGTGTTTCTCTAAATATTATTCTTGCTACTCTCATTGCCCAAAAAAAAACAAAAAAACTAAGGCTTGTTTTGTTTCGTGGCTTTGGACATCAGAGGAATATTTATATGCGGTACTTAGTCAAAGGACAACACTCGTTAAGTCATCCCTCTTACTTCAGTTAGCGTTAGTTGAGCGTGCAATTCATAGTTATGCTGGATATTGTTTTCCATCAGGTTACCAATAAATATATCCACGGTCAAATTTAAGGGCATTCAGATTTAGGGTTTCCACGCTATTTGCCTTTTACCACAATCATTTTTTTCAAAAAGGTTGTTAGGGTTAAAGTTTGCTTTCTTCGCCTTGCTTTAATTCAAATCAGATAAGGAATGTTCAGTGTTGGAATTTCGACTAACTTTGTCATAATTTATGCATAATATACCTGTCATCTTTCATGTTCACATTTAATATTTTCGCTTTTAGCACCTTTTTTATTTTGATTCACGAATGATTTAGAGCCAAAAATAACTAATACATATACAATTTAATGACGTGCATTTCGATTTATGTAGAGCGATTTATACATCCAAATTTCATTTGTTTTGGGGAAATTTTTAAACTTTATTAATGCCTCTCACTGCAGATCTGCGAAGTAACGAGGCGATACAGACGTCTTAACATTGGACTGGCCTTGTTTAACCTTGAATCTGAAGACTCTACAAGACATTGTGCAACAAAGAAATATTTCAGACACGCTGCAGGCTACTGGAGAACCAAACCTCTTTCAGATTATTTTAGAAACAATGTTAGTAAGGAGAACTACCTTTCTTCAACTCTACAGTGCCCAACCTGATGAAAGACCGAATGTAATGTTTTGATTCGATTAAAAATAAGTTCAAGCGCAAGTGTCACGTTTCTGATAAAGCCTGTAAATTAATAAAACAAAAACGTAAAACAATTTGGCTGCTCTTGGGGCGTCTCTACATACTTAATAATATGTTGAATTAAGGTATATGCATTCGCATCTCAGATAAGCGTTATATTATGTTTCAAGGTGAATACGTTTCAAACACTGAAAGCACAGCTTTTTCCTTCGTGAACCAAGTTGTTTAAGAAGTTCTTCGCGCAGCGGTTGAATATTGCGTGGAACTTTCGTTTTTCTGGGTGTGACTATGAGGATAGTGCGTGACAGGTCCAAAGGTTCAGATTAAATTTACTAAATATGTTTCCAGAACACCGAAACACTGAAGCATCTGCACTTTTTAGTTTCATCATCTTGGATCCTTGCAAAGTACGCTGTACAGTAACTGTAGGCATAGAACGCTGTTTGCTTTTGCCGTCATATTTATAGGTTAGCGTGTGGGACTGTGGAGAGCCACCTTGTAATATTTCCGACTTCATTCACATTGTTGTTTATTTGCGATCGTGTAAAAAAGTATTCCGTGGTTCAGGTATGCACCTCAGGCTTGCAGTTTCTTTGTTTTGTATTCATAAATTTCGAGCAATCCACAAACAAAGTGAAACCCTTTTAGTGGTGCGCATATCAATGACAGATTTTAGTATTTATTTATTTATATTATTTATTTTGAATATCCTCAGGGCCCATGGGGAATTAGAGAGGGGTGGGTACATGGACTAAATACATCAACACTGGTACAATATGCAGTAAAAAAAACATTAAACAAGCGCAGGATTAGAAAAATATTCGGTTATGGCGGATTTAAAAGATGACGAATTTTCTATGGAGGCAATAGAAGGGGAAGCCGGTTCCACTCTGAGCTGGTTTTGGGGATGAAAGAATTAAAAAAACATTTGTGCTGCAGTTAGGAATGGCAACTTTGAACTGGGGATCCATCAGACTTAGGTAGTAACGCGTTACTAGTAACGCGTAACTGTAACTTCGTTACTTTTTTGGTAACTTGTAAATGTAACGAGTTACTTTTTACAAATGTAACTTTTAACTGTAGTTATATTACTTTTTCCGAGGTAACGATGAAAGAACGAGGTTACTTTTGTCGTTACTTTCCAGTTTTTTATGAATATATTATTGAACGAGTACAATCTAGGTATTCCTTGTACTTTCCAAATTGTCTTTTCCGACATTTCGAGTGTCCAGTTGGCCTTGCACAATCATTTGAATACGTTCTTTCTCGCGAGTCACGGCCCGGATATAGCCACATGTAGATTTGATGTAGAAAAAAATCGAGTTATTTTTACGCACGCACTTCCTCTTTGTGCTGCGGCTTTTTCTTTTTTCTGCGCAAACGCTTTTTGATCGGGTGAATCAACCATGAAACAACGCTACACGCGGAGGGCACTGCGCATATTTCGTATTTTGATTTGCGCCACTACTCCGGCATGGTGTCAGCCGTCGAGACAAAATTTACTGATGTTTGCGCGGGGTATGTTTCTGGCTTGCCGGGTACGAACTGAAATATGTCCAGGAAGTCTGAGAACCCAGAGCAACCGTCAAAGACCCAGCAATGTGCTAGTGCTACCAAGGATAGGAATGTTGATGAGAACAAAGAAGGACATACGTTTTAATTTATGCAATAAAACTTTGTGAGGTGCGTTTTCTAGTTTTTTCTAAAATTTTATGTTAAAGAAAAGTAACTGAAAAGTAACGTTGTTAGTTTTTAAAAGTAACTGTAACTGTAACGAGTTCCTTTTTTGTTGCGGTAACTGTAACGATAACTTCGCTACTTTTTTCTGAAAGTAACTAACTGTAACGAATTACTTTTTTAAAGTAACTTACCCAAGACTGGGATCCATGCGGGATGAGAGGTATGAAGGCTGCGAAATAAGTTCCTGTTTCAAAGATGGGTTATAAAAGAAAATTTTATAAAAGAGAGAGAGACGTGAAATTTTTTTTCGAATTAATAAATCAGGAAGGCCAAGATTAGATTTCATTAATGAAACGCTAGCAAGACGAAAATAGTTAGATAAAATAAAGCGCGTTGATCGATTCTGGACAGATTCAATTGCATCAATGAGAGTGCGTTGAGCCGGGTCCCATATACTTGATGCGTACTCTAACTTTGGGCGGATGAGTGTCTGATATAAACGTATCTTGAGAGAGGAGGAGACTTGGGAAAAATTATGACGCAAGTAGCCGAGGGTGCGATTTGCATTGTTAATGACGTAGTGGACGTGGGTATGCCATGAGAGGTTATTAGTAATGTGAACTCCTAAGTACTTGTATGATGTGACATGCTCTAACAAGGTACCCTTAATTTTGTAGTCACAGGTTTGAGGTGGATTAGAAAGGCGTGAGATAGTCATGCTTTTGCATTTGCTTACGTTTAAGGACATCAGCAATTAGTTACACCAGTTAGAAATGTTGTCAAGGTCAGAATAAAGGAGATAATGATCAGATTGGTTGATTATTTCTCGGTAAAGAGCACAGTAGTCAGCAAACAACTTTATGGAAGAGTTAATGCGGTCGGGAAGATCATTAATATATATTAAAAACAACAAGAGACCCAAAACAGAACCTTGAGGGACGCCAGATTTTACGACAGATAAAGGTGAGTTACAGTTGTTCGCAGTTAAAAATTGGGTGCGCTTTGTTAGAAAGCATTCAAGCTATTTTAGGATGTTAGGGTCAATATTTAGGGTGCTAATTTTAAGAAGTAATAAATGATGGGGTACCTTATCAAAAGCTTTTGCGAAGTCGAGGAAAATGCAGTCAAATGATGATCTATGATCGAGGCCTGAGGTTATGTTATGGGCAAAACAGAGTAGTTGTGTTTCACACGAGTAATGTTTACGAAATCCGTGCTGAAGTGGGCTGAAAAATGAGTTCGATTCGAGAAATGACACCATGTTTGAATATATTACATGCTCTAGGAGTTTACAAGGGATGCTCGTTAGTGAAATGGGTCTGTAATTAAGAGGAGACTGTGCGTTACCATATTTATGCAAAGGAACCACCTTCCCCACCTTCCAATCCTGCGGTACTAGAGAACACTGAATAGACTGCAAAAATATTTGCGACAAAAATATAGACGAATAAACCTCAGTGTTTCTTAAGAACTTCGAATTAATTCCATCAGCGCCACAAGAAGAGGAAAGTTTCAAATTCTGAATTAAATGCATAATTCCCACTGAATCAATAACAATTGGGTGCATTGGAAAAAAATGGCGAGAAGATACTTGAGGCACAGCACTAGAAGAAGGGTCAGAAAATGAATTCGAAAATACATCGTTTAACACTGAGCAACAGTCTTCAGTACGGATGACCTGAAAATTCAAATCTACAAGAGATATAACGTTTTTTTGTGTAGGTTTTATAATCTTCCAAAACTGAGCAGGATTGCAGGAAAGAATCGAGGGGAGGGTATTGTTAAAGAAAATGTGCTTCGCCTCTTTGATAGCGGTGCGATAAGCGCGCAGACTGTCTTGATATGCGCTCCAACGAATAGGATTGTCTGTGCGTTTCGCTAGACGAAAGAGTCGTTTTTTTTTTGTTGAGCAACCTTTTTAGAGCGGTGGTGAACCAAGGTGAACGTTGTTTATCGGAGATGATACGAAGTGGTATATATTTGTGAATTAACGACATGACTTTTTCTCTGAATAAATTCCAATTACATTCTACCGTGCGTTCGAAAAAACCAGGCATATATTCATCAATGAATAATTCAAGCTCGGTATTAATTTGTGAATAATCTCCTTTTTTGTAGTCTCTAATTGTTTTGACCTTAGTACCTTGACGAGAAATGTGCCCGGTTATAAAAAGTGCATGAAGCAGTGGTCACTTAAGCCAGGGAAATATGAAAGTGAGTGAACAAGATCTGGTGCTGTAGTTAGAATGAGGTCAAGTATGTTAGCTGATGTAGGACCAGATCTGGTAGGTTGATTCACAAGCTGTGTTAAATTAAAGTCTAAACACAAGTTTACAAAAGATAAGCCTTCGGCTGACGTTCCACTGACGGCGGGGCAGGACCCTAACCAATTTATTTTCGGAAAATTAAAATCGCCCAAAAGAAATAAAGGAGAAAAGGGAAACTTCAAGACCAGGCCACTTAGGACATCATGTAATTGTTCACAGAAAGCCGATGTTTCGCTTGGAGGTCGATAGCACGCACAGAATAGTGCATTTTGGTGATTCAGCTGAACAGAAACACAAACGAACTCAAGAGGGGAGCTAAGTACGACCATATTAGATACGAGATCACGAGCTACCGCAATAAGAACACCTCCCCCAGATTTAACATCACGATCATAGCGATAAATAGTGTAATCTTTTTCGCAGTCAAGAAGTTCGGCATTATCTATTTTCGCAGACAGCCAAGTTTCCGTCAAGACGACAATGTCAGCTGAGCAGTCATCAAGGATAGACGATAAAGCATCTCGTTTATTAACCATACTCCTGACATTTGAGAATAGAATTGACAAGTCACTTTGTACAGGCTTAGAGTGCGTGTTCTTTTTAATATAAAGGGGCGTCATCATCACCAGCTGAAAACGTAGACGGATTCGAGGTTTGAGCTCTGGCTGAGTCACTGTTTGATTCCAGTTCACATACTGAGTCAGTAGCCAGTGAGTATACATAGCATTTCTTGTTTATGAACAGCTTGTTATAACGTATGGTGAACTGATGACCGGTCTCTTTTCCAAAATCAAACAGTTTTTTACGCACGGTTCTTGTCGCCCTACAGAAGTCTTCGTTCACCGATACCCCACTTTCTTTAAGTTTCTTTTTTGATGCCAAAATGCTATCACGGAACTTAAACGACAAAAACTTGACAATAATAGGTCTGCATTTCCCGGGGACAAATCTGCCTAGTCTGTGGGCGCGCGATATACGGTCGTCCGTACATTCCAAGGTCAAATTGAGCGCAGTGTTCAGAATGTCACAAACTTTTTCTTCTGACTGTGCCCAAGTCTCGGCACCATTGTCAGCAATACCATGAAAAATCAGGTTCTCTCTGCGTGAACGATCTTCGAAGTCATCAAGCCGTTGGCTCAAAACTGTGACTTGAGGGTTATGACCTTCAGTTATTTGGCCTACGGACGGACGAACACTTTCTTCGACAGCGGATAGCCTGTTGTCTATGTCGGAAATCTGTTGCTCAAGTGAGAGTTGGGCCTCTTTTAGTTCGTTGAGGGAAGCCATAACTTGTTCATGTTTTGCATCCACTTTATTGTGCAGGGATCTGATTAAAGAAAGCAGCTCATTGTACTGTTTGCCAGGGTCCTCTTTAGGAGGCCCAGGGTTCAGTTCTATGTCGCCAGACATAAACAACAGCTTCATCACATTAACATACTCGCAAAACAAAGAAAACAAGACTTGTGGGCATGGAAATAACAGCAGGCAAACATTGTTTGATTTTTTACGGTAGAGGGAAGAAGTTGAACCCACCTGCACCAAAAAGCGGAACGGTGTATGATACGTCTGCATCGTCGCTGTATTTCCATGCCCACTGAAGGAACGCAGGAGTCGCCAGCGGCTTATAAAGAGTGCTGGTGACGCGTCAGTCGATCCCGATGGTGGCGCCGTGATGAGAGTTCGGTAGTCATCCTCGAAGAGAGGTGTTGGTGCCGGGCATCGAAGCAGATCCATTGCCGCGGGCGTATGGTCACTGTTGTCCCTGACTTGCGGTTGTTGAAGCGGGGATAGCTGCAGAGTCACGGTGTCAGCGGGTTGGCCGTTCCACGTGACCAGGACAGACAGAATCTGCACCAAAAAGCGGAACGGTGTATGATACGTCTGCATCGTCGCTGTATTTCCATGCCCATATCTCGTGCGAACGTATAAACGTTCGCACGCGATAAAAAAAGTTTGAACAAAACAGGTGTACCAACACACTTTCGGAAGTAAAGTTCCTCGCAAAATTCTTTGCTGACATTCTCACCCATTCGTTGCAAATATTTTACGCCAATGGACCTTTTGTAGAAACATCGGTTCGAGAATAAATGGTTCTAGTACCCTCTCTCTATTCCTCGTGGCCGAGCAGAGAGGGAAGATGGTTTCTTTGTGTCGACTTCGGGGCAGAAGATTACGCACGATGGGAACAAAGGCAAGTTTGGGGGAGCCGTATCTAGGTCACAGCGGTTCAACGGTCAAGCAGGATTTGGCTGACGTTTTGGGTGTGGAACGGGTGGGAGAGGTCCTGCACGCGCGTTGTTTGCTAGCCACTTAGTCTCGAACCCAGTCTTTTTTCTTGGTGGCAGCACATATGCGCCAAAAGGATCAATTTATCATTGTTGTTGGGTGGCATACCGGGTGTCCCAAGTAGCGGCCATGCTTTTTAAATCAACCGCAAATTTCGGCTTCTTAACCTATCGCGCTACGATTTTGTGCAGCGTTTCCCACAGATGGTGCAATTTTAATTTTTTGTTTAATTTGCAATGAGCGAACTTACCCAAGGAAAAAGTAAAGAAATTAAACGGCTTAGCTCCTGTGAAAACACAGCGAAGCCACCGGCCTTCAAACATTACGGCGCCGTTTTAGACGGGAGACAAGAGATGGCGCAAGCGGTCGCGACGCCAACTGCCTCAAACTTACGAGGATACGTCGCTTTAGCCGACGATCTTTTCGACTCGAAAGCAGTGCGCGTTCCGCAGGCGGCGACAGACTCAGAAACAAAAGCAGGCCGGTAACAACAAGAAACTGCAAAAAAGACGACGTACATACTATGAAAAATAAACAGTCAAAATAACTCGACAAACCATTTTTCTAATCGATTATATGTCTATTCAACGTGTTTTATTAGTGAGATAATAAAATAATGCATTTGTCAACTTATATAAAAAAAGGTCGCGCCGCTTTTGAGTCGAAAAGATCGTCTGCTAAAGTCGCCGGCTCTTGGCGCCGTATGCTCGTTCGTTGGCGGCAGTTGGCGTCGCGACCGCTTGCGCCATCTCGTGTCTCCCGTTCGAAACGGCGACGTATTGTTTGAGA
>JAZHYW010021213.1:0-33619 GCA_037355805.1 Ixodes ricinus | reverse complement strand
CCGAGTCATGTGCGGAGTGACGCGCGAGGGCAAAAGGCAGTGTCCAGTTACCTTCTCTTTCAGAGCCTCCAGCGCGCGCGGTTACTGACTGTACTTGAAAGTTAGTTTCAGCGATGTGAAGAGGGGGAGACGAGGAAAGAGAGAGCAGAGAGCTTGTCTTCCCTCAGGGAAGTTCGACTGACGTAGTGGCACAACGGGGTGAGGCGCAAGGGAGGAATACCCTTTTATCACGTCGGGCAGATGCTCCACTAAAAGTGGATATAGTACAACATTGTCGATGATATGAGGTTCTCGACGAATTCGCTCATGTTGAAACGGCAATATTTATAAAATATAGTCATTAAACTGAGCACATAATCGCACATGTTGCCACGTATTATGTTATATCCCCGGTGCGTCACGCCTTAGTTCCCATTGCGGCTACCTCCGCAGCTGCAAATCTCGAAATATTCCCGTTCTTTCCCTTACAATTACTCAACAGGATCTTGATATTTCAAAAGTATAAGGCCGTTTCTTCAGTTACTTTTCGCAAGATAAACAATGTAAAAGTTTAAAACTGCAATATTTTCTGAAGTTAAAATGGTTGCTTCGCCCCTTCAAGGCTAGAGCGTTAAAACCTGAGCCACGCAGGGTGTCCGTCAAGCTCTTGTAGATCAGCGCTTGTAGTATTTCTATGTCAGTGGCTCACAACTCATTACACACCGCCCCGGATTTAGTGCACTTCAACACGTGATCATACCAGCACCATGGTTACTAAAAGGCAGTTTTAGCATAGCGTAACCGCAGGCTACCTGTAAGGAGATACAGTGCGCTCAGAAATTTGCGCAGCACATTTGAGGCACAAGTTGCAGCGCCGCGCCAGAGCGAGCCGTGACTACTGTAGCCTGCGGTAATGCTGCGCGAGAACTGCATATTAAAGTCATTGTCGTGTTTAGAGATTATCATTTATTACTCTGTCAAAATAAATATTCATCCGTACAATATTCTCACTGCTGTGTACCGTTATTCCCATCGACGTGACCCGCCCCGCCAAAACTGCCCCTTTTAAGCGCACCTCACGATCGCCCCCAAAACGCACTAAAATTGCTGCGAGCATTATTGTATTTGTCTTTGTAATTAAGTGAAAGCAAGGTACGCGTAGTTTATCTTCTATAAGTGCTTAAAGCGAACTGTCGTGACCTTTGTCATGGCCTTTCAGCGCAAAACAAACGCGAACCCATTCCAGATGTGCATCGCTTGATACACCGTGCGCAAGAGCATTGCACTTCTAACGGAAGCCTTCTGACATCACGTTGAGCACATGATTGTGCTGGCGGCCGCAGGACCCGAAATACGCAGCGTACGCGATCTGCGAAAAGTGTCATGAAATGAGACATCCCTGTCCTTCCTGCAACGCTTTTGCGAAGCGATACCACGACTCCTGTTTCAACGCACTCGGTTTTTTCGGTACACTTGTCAAAAAACCAACCCCTTTAACAGCCATAGGCCAAAGTTTTCAATAAATAAATCAATAAAAATTTACAAAACACTTAAGCGCTTCTTATGAATTGTGAGTGCTACAGCATGAATGTCGTTCTTCCGCTCCCTCAGTTCGTCTACGACGTACTGGCTTGGTTGGCCACGTTTCGCTACTGCCGAGGTAGCCGCCGACGTCCCAGCGCGCGTCTCGAGACATGGCCGCGCCGCGCAGAACTCGGCGTGTGTCCTCTCCGGAGTTTGCCCGTGCGGCCACTGCGTGCGCTGCACCGCCATGAAGAGGGATTCTCTTGTGCCGTTTCTTGGAGCTATGCCTCTCGAAAGCCGATGGGAACATCGTTCCTTCAAACTATGACGCGCCCAGTGAGTGGGAGCCTATCCATCATAATTCTACTACAGTCGACAGGCTTCGCGCCACTGGGACAGGAAGGTGCCGTTTGGCGCGGCTTCAAAAGTTGATGTCGACAGTTCGCTTCATTGGACAATTAATGATTTCGCATAAAAACTTAATGATGCAAGAATACGCCGACCAGAACAACAGCATCGAGGCTGACGCTCCCTGCCACCATCACCGCCGCCGTCCCCACTTCTCTGGTTCTTCGATCGTCCGCGAAAGTGTTAACGGTGGGCTGGAGTTGCGAATAAACTGTTACGTGAAATGGACAGAAATGTTACAGACGAGAAATATTATGGAGTTTGTCTAATTTACCATGACAAATACGATACTAGGCGAAGCATGTTATCTGTAAGTTTTAATCTAAAAAATACCGGTGCTAACTAATGCTTGTAATTCTTTATGACGTAAGAATACAAGTCACAATGAGGTTAATTTTTCTGGGAGGTTTCAGACTGTACCTGTCTTGTAAATCTCATGTGGTTTCTGTTAGTGTGATGAAAATGATGAAGTGATGAAAAATTTTGGTACGTCTCAATTTCTTACAGGTGTTTAGGTTTTGCGAAGACGATGGAGATGACAACATGGCACCGACAAGGAATTTTGATTACGGAACATGCTCATTCAAATCAACATGGGCTGTTATCAAGCAGAGCGATGACTTTCATGAGTAAGCCTCGTTTAGTCTGATTTGACGCATGTGTTATAATACGAAGGATTCTCAGAATTAACGATTTCTTTCATAACATCGCATATTTTCTTTAACCAAGGTTGCAAGGCCCTGCACTTGAGACCGAACCTGATGTGATTTTCCATGAGATCCAACACATTAAGGGGCATGGAAGGCGATATGTATTTGTGTTTGATACTTCAGGCAAAATGGTAAGTTGTTGAATCTCAATTATGGGTTTTACAGTAATATTCAACACATTTTTAGTTGCGACAACTAAAATTAGATCTACTTTTGAGATTCCTTTGATAATAAATTGTGTTCTAAACCGCGAGCGTTGATTTTATTAGAGCTCATTAATTTATAAGTGTATTCATTTCAAAACTTTGAAGTTGTGGCAATATTAGGTACAATATAGTAGCCATATTAATCTTAGTAAAATGACCGCCGATTCCACAAAACCTCACTCCAATTGAGGCGCCCATCCACTGCCTCAAGGAAGGCGCGAGGGCCGGTGTTGGCCATTCGCGGCAACAGATAAGCAGCCAAGGCCGCCTATCTGTCGTCGCTATTGGTCAGCGCCAGCCCTCGCATTTTCCTGAGGACGTGGAGAGGCCCCTCAACTGAAGAGAGGTTTTTGAATTCGATGATAAGTTATAGGATGTGGAATTGTTTAAAGGTTAGTGTCTCGGGTGCAGTAAATACACCTCACTATTACAAACATCTGCTTTAATATTTTAGGAGCCAAGCCTCTTGAGTCTGGTAAAACGGTCGGCTATTTACATAATACGGAGGGTATTTATGGATGGAGACCGACTAAGTATTGTATCACTCAAAGAGGGCAGTCACATCGCACAACCCCTTGCTGTCATTAGCCCATCAACCCGAGAAAACTTTGTGGAATGTCATCCGGTCTCTTACACCTGGTGGCGAAACTTGTGTCACCTGCGGAGTTGAGAGATTCATGAGGGTAAGTTTTAAACTCTTAATTAAGCTAATTTATTAATGTGTTCCTAATCAACAGGTTCTAATGTCACAAGGTGAATCGCCCGACGGTGCTTCAGTGTGCATTTTTTGGGGCTCCAACTTAAATCGGAGCGAGGACACCGCACATATTTTCCGCCTATACTGGAAAAAAATGTTGTCCTGCACGCCTTCGATTTTGTATTTGAAGGCTTGTACAGACTTGCATTGAAAACTGGGGGCAAAGCCTATTTCTTCGGAGGTGTCGAAAACGCATCTCAGATGGCGCTCGAAACATCCTTAACGGACGTAATGTACTCAAGTCTTCCGGAGTGGCAGCAACCTGTTGTGGTGAGTGAAAAAAGTTATATCAGTGCGTGGAAAAGGTCCGCAAATGGTCACTTCAAAGAGTGTGCTTAAAAAGGTTTGACCACTGAGCTATGGAAGCATTGATGTGTGAGACACCCAACCTCCAAGCACCCAACAAAAAAGAAACTAATTCAGAAAATGCGTAACAATTAAATTCTAAGGTATGTTACCCTTCATTTATGTTATTTGGCTCTTTGCTTTACCAAAGTGTGTACTAAACATTTGCAGAAAAATCTGTATATTAATTAACCTAAAGCTTTAGCCTAACCTCAGAGGAATGATCCTAGTGAGGTCTGCGCACGGAAAAATGCTTGTAGGGGCGCGAACGGGAATTCCAATTTGTGAGCATGGTCCCGTGAGGTCATATGGTACAATGCACCTATATGTGCATGTTGGTGTACAGTATTCGTCACAATGTAAATTAATTTGCATTCTAAAGGCCAAGAACCACTCGTTGCTCGAGTCCGAGTCACTGACTTTATATGAGAATTGTGATTCTAGATCTACGACTATGATCCACAAGTTTTATATGAAGCAATTGGCAGAAGCGAAACCATTAAAGTTGACACCACTCATTTATTTGTCTCCTCTTGTATAGCATTTCTATTGGGCGCCAATACCCCAACCTAAAAATTGTCCGTTTTACAACGGTTCCGCGAACCACTAGGATAACAATAGAAAGCGTTCTTTTAAATGAATTTCAAATATAGACTATAGAATAAATATATTTACACACTGAACTGATGTCCGGGACACTGAGCAATTCGTTTTATACTGTCCAGTGTTCATCGGGGCCTTCAATTTTACGTTACATTATAATTTGAATTTTGTCATTGGCTAAGCTTGATCTGTAGGCAAAGTAGTCACGATAATTATTCTTTGCATGTTGGTCTTTATGAAAGACTGAAATTGTTTCAAGTATTATACTTCTAATTGCCGAATGGCAGCCAAGCGCTGCTCAAGCGGCTTTTTTCTCACCATCCTCTCACAAAAAAAAACATAAAAAGGAGCTGAAAATAAAACAGAGATTAACCTTTGATCACTAACTTTACGCAAAAACAAACCGTCGAAGAAGATAACGTTGTGTTCGACAGAAATTGTGAATCGCATGTAAGGCAATTACGTCTGCAGGTACCTCTAACTAAAATAATGTCAGGAGAATGTTGTAAAGTGTCCTTTGCATCGCATATTGTTCTCGCTATGGATAAGGATTTTCTCGTTTCTGTGGGACTTCATAAATCATTAAACTAAGAATAACGTTACGGTTTATAGCGTGAAAACTCGAGATATAGAAAAAGTGACGTTTTCTTTTTGCTTGTCTCTCGACGCAGCTCCTGAAAACATCAGAAACTATTATGAACACGTTGACGCGGTCATTTATTGTTCCTTTTGAACTGGGGAACAAAACGACTGTCCGCATTGTAGGCAGAGCAAGAAAAGATTTGGCTACTCATCTTGTTTCTGAGAGTGGAATGAAGTGTACGGACTGTACGGTGATCAAGGATGATGTCACAAGTTCTTCTTTTGCCGTTATTATACCTTCACCTGCCCAGGTTTGGTTTCTAATATTGCTTATCTATTATTGTTTACTCATGCATAAACACTTAGTGTCATGTCATTGGACGCTCGTTGTTTCATTGCATTGGTGAGACGGGTCCGTGGCGTAGCCAGGAATTTATTTCGGGAGGGGAGGAGGAGGGGCTGAGGTGGTTGAGCTGTTTATTACTTCGCGGTCTGGAATGAGGAGGGGGGTACAAATGCATGCGTATATTCGCGGGGGTGGGGGGGGGGGGGGCGGAGGGGAGGGCGGGGCGCGGAGGGGCTGGAGCTTCAGAAAAGTCCCCCTGGCTACGCCACTGAAATTGGAATAAGCGCCCACCTTGAACCACTATCACGGCATCTTATGCCTAAAAAGCACATTCTCTCAAGACAACAAATATATAAATATTTATAAGGTTTAAATAACCGAAGAAAAGCAACTATTGACATTTATAAGAAGGGGTCTATGGTCATAATCAAAAATTATGCCCTCTTATCTTGAATCTGAAAATACTGCAATGTGTTGTGCGTAGAAGACACCACAAAAATAGCAAGTATCAATTGTATACAATCTCTTGATAAGAGACTATTCTATTGTCACAAATGGCAGCAGAGAGACGGTTATTGCCGTTAAAACTAAGCGTATAATGGCGCGAGCTTGTGCCAAGATCAAGAGCAGAGCTGCAGGCGTTGGGAGCATCGAAGGCGGCGTCACAGCTGGAGTGAGCGCTGGGGAAAGGCTGCCCCTCTGCAGTCACGGGCATGCTCTTTTAGAGGAAGGGTAGCTACATCACGTACCACCCCAGTACTCTCGCCTTTTTTAATTACCTGTTAAGGTCAGTGGTACAAGGCCTTTACTCACGCAAGTGAACCACCAAAAGACATTAGCCTACTTGACTGATGTCGAACAAATTAGATGTATTTGAGGGTTGAGAGCCTCTCAAGTATTGGGAACCCCTCGGGTGAAGGCCCTGTACATTTCTCTCAAATAACACATATATTCGAAAAAATAAAAAAAAAGCTTGGGGGACACCTAAGCTTTGCCATTAGGGAGTTTTAGTAGACCGTTTCCGCAGCCCGCTAAGCACCCACATAGCGCTCCGTAATCCGCCAGCAGACCTTGAACTATGCAGAGAAGGCTGGCGGCGCGCATGCGCAGCTGCGGCGTTTTCTTTACAGACACCGTAGCGGAGGAGAAAACGACCTACTACAACTCCCTATTAAGAGTGGAACGCGATAGCGTTATCGGGTCCCGTTCGCAGAGCCTTGTCATATAAACGCCTCCTCGTTTCCAATCCGTGCAAGCGTGTGTGTGGCTGTGACGTGTCACGTTACGTCACGTGACACGTCGCAGCATCACGTGTCATGTGACGTCACACGTGGCTGTGACGTCATGACCCAATTGACCCGCAAAATTGGGCAGAAAAAGTATCCGCTATAACTAGCGTGAAAATTAACCCGCTAAACATTGCCGGTTAATCTCATAATGCAACGCGCGCAGCCACGTGTGACGTCACATCTGACACACGTGACTGCGCGCGTTGCATATGAAATTTTTCCGTCCCACCGGCACCGACGCCGACGCCCACCCCGACGACGTATTTTCTGCGCCACAAGCTTCTAAACCCTATTGCGTTCACACTTGTGTAGAGAACGCACATCGGTTTCCACATGGCGTACGGCACCGCCATAAACTATGCAGGCCCAGGATCATTATCGTATCATAAGAAATATTGTCCTCGCATTCTACGGAAAGAATACGAATTCCATGTGGCGTTAGGGGGAGCTCCTTCTTGAGGGTCCTCTGAAGGTCGTCCTAAAAAGACCGCGTCCCGAACGAACCAGAAACACGCGTTCTACGTGTTATTAATCTATTTTTCTCTTTTGGCTTTTTTGCACGAGATGCATTAATTGGTCCACGCGATGGGCGAGCAGTTTTAAACTAGCCACGCTTTGACGGGCAGGGCAGCGTTTGGTACGTGCAGTTTAAATAAAAACGTTTGCGGGTGTCTGGGTGTCACCATTCTATTGACCCACTTCAGCACATCCTGTCCTGTGCATGCCCTAAGCAACGAACGATAGAAAGGGGTGGAAAAAAGCGCATCCACCAAGTCCCTCGTCAACTGTTTACGCGACGCTCTATCCAAGTAGTCATGGGAGCAACGTGCGACTAGATACATATCGCACAAATCACTTCTTAATAATGACACCTTACACCATCCCACATGTCTTCACATGTTGACACAATGAACTCCAGCAGCGAGCTGCGCACCCGAGTTTGCCTAGCAGTAGACACAAAAAAGGTTTCCCTGAACTCGGACGAAAAGCAACCTATTCACCAGTTGACTCACGAACAAATGAGAAAAACTAAGTAGAGCGTCCCTTATCCGACGAAAATGATTTGTTCTACTTGTATGCTCCGTCCCCTACACCGAGCTCCAAATAAAAAGGCGAAAACACGATACATACGTCGTATGTTAATGCGTAAAAAATGTTGTCCCTGCAAAACATTCCACACTTCTGCGGCAAGCAAAGAATTACAGACAGGCGCGTCCAAGCATAGACACACCATTACCTCCCCACTGGGTCGCTTTTGCCTACAATGACTCAGTAAGCTAGCACCAATACTCATCGTCGTCACGGTGATGTTCTAAAGGAACGCGAAAATAACGGGACGGCGAACCCGTCCGTACAACCCGTTCAAACAAGGTCGTCGTGGAAATCCACTCTCCATACCAAAAAACGGAACACTTAATCCAGTTCCCAGAACTACTTATACGTTCACGAAACGTTTTAATTAACTCTACCGTTTTCTAAACACTTTCTTGGTCCAGGCACAAAATCGCAACGTCATGAGCGTTTAATAAACTACGCACTTCACTTGTTTGTAACTTAATCCCTTGATGAAAATATCTATGAATGAAGTTAAAACAAAAAGGCTCACAAAAAATACAACAAAGTAAAGGCGTGTGCGCTCAGCCTTGTCGCACGGAAGAAAAAGTCGAATGCGCTCACTCGCGCATTTGTTTACAATAAGACTGGTGGCCCAACGTTTGTACGCCAAGCGGAAACTCTTGCACAAGACGGACCCCACATAAAAGTTTCAAAATTGCGAAAGGTGTTTCAGACTACACTTGATCGAACACTTTTTGTGAACCAGCTTGCAACATTGCTGCTCTATTTTCTATAATATAACGACATTCCAGAATACTCCAGGCTACATACATGTTCGTGACAACACCTTTTCCTTTTATACCTCGCATTTAGTGTGTGCTGACAATAATGTTTTTTTACACCTGGCAAACGTTCCGCCAGTATTTTTCATCAAAATATTGCTATTTACATTAGTTAACGTGATCGTGCAATATGATCAAACAAAGCGGCGTGTTAGGGGATCACCAGTTTTAGGTATAAAAACTGTGCGCTTGCATTAAAAACCACAACGGCAATACATTAAGCATATACGCTTTCATTTACCACGCAGTGCAAGAACGGGGCAAGTTGGTCCTTAAAAGTTGTATAGAATTCTACACCCCAACCACAAGGACCGGGGAGTTTCGTAGATTCAATTTGTCGATCGCCTTTCCTACTTCGCACAACTGTATATATTTTTTTATTTAAAAAAAAAAATCTTCTTTCAATTTAGGCATTAAAAGTTAAATAGAACTGGGAAACCCGCCTTTTTTGGACGCTCGGTACCCAAACAGGTTTTTGTAATAGTAGACGAAAGCGCGTTTGATGACATTGCAACACGCGTCGTCGAGCGACGGCGTACATGGCCGAGGAGTTACCGCGCTTGACCTTCGCGCTGAGGCCCAGGGTTCTGTTCCTGGGAGTTACGCGTCTTTCATTTTTTCTTTCAGTTGAATGTTCTGGTGAAATCGAGAACCCTGTTGCTTGTCCGAGGTCCGAATGCTCTAGTCGCCGAACCTTCTACGCCGATTATTCCTGGAGCCAACGCGGGTACATAAGGGGCTCCGCGTGGTCGAGACGGGTCGGGCTCCAGCGCTCGATCCTGCTGTTTCGCCTACATCGATGCCTGCGAAACTAACTTCCTTCGATTTTGTTTTGGGCACAAGTTCGCCCCATTAAATGTTTCAGTTTCCTCAGCTAAGAAAAAAAAAATAAACCAAAATATTTAAAAAAAATAAAGGCAAACTAATTATGAAAAATACGGAGGCTGGCAAAACACACTCCTCTTAAGCGTTGCACGGGTTCACAGTTCACAGTCCTATCGTGCGTAGTACGGCTTGAGGCGCACGACGTGGACGAATTCAGGTCGTGGTTGGCGGCGTGCTGTTGTTCTTCTTCCGTCGGGCATCACCTCGTAGTTCAGCTCCCCGAGGTGACGAAGTATATTGTATGGTCAAAAGTACCGTTTCAGCAGTTTCTCACTGAGGCCGCGGCGACGAATAGACCTGTGTCAAAACGTACAGCGCCACGACAGCAGAGAATTTCGGGAACCCTCGGTACAGATCACGCGCTTTCTCGTTGCGCCTCCGCGACTGCGCGCGCGTCTCGGCAGATACCGCCAGCAGCCGTTCCAGCCAACCGCCATCCCGCTCTTCCGCCGAGCCCTACGTCGTTGGCGGCGTGCCGTATCTGCGGCAGCGTACAGCGCGAAACACTTGTACGACGAAACCGTCCGATCCGACGTGCGAACTGCCGGAATGACCTTCGCGGGCGAGAGTTTCCGTATCACCGGAGAGCGTCGGAAACCCTCGCCTCTGACACTCCTATTGCCTGATCGGACGTCGGATCGAACGGTTTCATCGCACAGGTGTTTCGCGCCTAAAGGCATCGCGGCCGGTGAACTTATTTGAATACGTTATTCGTCCTAACTTACCTTCATGAATTGAAGTGTCACCGAAATAATTTAGTTTGCTCCGCAACCGTGGCAGGTTTCCACCAGGTTCGCCAAAGCGTTGGTGCAGCAGACGACAGAGCCGGTGCAAAGGAGAGGGAGGAGAAAGGGACAGCCGTCGGCTCGTCGCTCGCCCGACTCGGCTGCTCAAATGTATTTGGCGTGGTGACCTGCGCCTGCACGCGTATGCCACTTGGTCACGTGGCAGCGGGAAAGGGGGGGGGCGTACAGAGGACTTCCATTATTTGGCGCGCGGCCAGCGCAGGCTTTGGGATTTTCGCAAAGGTTCTATTGGCGTCCACACCCCACCCTGTCTCCGGGCTTAAAGTGGACGTCCCTGCGACGAAGGTTGTAGCGGCCCGTGTCGACGCGTTGCTGGACTTGAATCAGCATTCAGGCGAGCTGGCGGCATTCTTCGGCCAGATGAGCCAGCTGAAGATGAGAGCGACGACGCCCAGGCGATTTCTCAACGGGCCGAAGATGTACGCCAGCTCGCCCGACTCCTGATTCAAGACCAACAACGCGTCGACGCGGGCCGCTACAACCTTCGTCGCAGGGACGTCCACTTCCAGACCGGAGACTAGGTGTGGGTGTGGACAACCATCCGTCGCCCCGGCCTCAGTGAGAAACTGCTGAAACGGTACTTTGGACCATACAAGGTACTTCGTTGCCTCGGGGAGCTGAACTACGAGGTGATACCAAACGGAACAAGAACGACAGCACGCCGCCCACCACGGCCGGAAGTCGTCCACGTCGTGCGCCTCAAGCCGTACTACGCACAATAAGACTGTGAACTGTGAACCCGTGCAACGCTTGATGGGACTGTATTTGCAAGCCTCCGCATTTTCCTAACATTTTGTTTTCCTTTCCTTTTTTTTTTTCACCATGCCTTAAGCATTTTTTTCGCCTCCTCCCGTCGCTTCTGACACAGCTGTTAAGAGGAAACCTTTTTTTAATATATAAAACTTTATTTATTTATTTATTTATTTATTTATTTATTTGTACGGCAGAGAGATGCACTTGAGACGGTTGTTTGGAGCTTTAAAACATATTATTCGTAAAGTTCGTCGACATTTCGGCCTGAGACAGATTTTTTCAAGAAAAATCATTCAATGACGTCATGGGCCACGCTATTTCGTCACGGTGTGTGAATATTTCGTCTCATGTTACCAGTCTTGGGAAAATGTCCGTCTCAGGCCGAAATGTCGACGAACTTTACGAACAATATGTTTTAACACTCGAAAGAACCGTCCCAAGTGCGTTTTGCTGCCGTATATACTCTCTCTCTATATATATATATATATACTATATATATATATATATATATATATATATATATATATATATATATATATATATATATATATATATATATATATATATATATATATATATATATGCTGAGATTGCAAGTATATGTATCCATTGTGAGCTTCTCAATCTACTTTACTGATTATGTTACCATATCAATATTTCTTTTCTTTAACGTTTTTAGCCTATGCGGTTCTGGAGCCCCTCAATGCTAAACATTTTTATGATTTTACCTTTTTATTAGTAGGGGTTGTACTACAAATAGTAGGACAACGGGAGCGTTCAATTATTGTTTTGATATTGGAGTTTGCTCGCGTACGCCTTTTTTGTATACGCAATGTTTGCTACCTTATAATGTTTAATACCTATAATATTATTTGTTCATAGGTCGAAGTACTCCTCCAAAAATGTACTTTCAATTTTGAATTTTTAAGCATCCAAAACGTATTCACTGGTGCCTTGTTTTCCTTTTGTGCCTTGCTCCGATGTCACCTAATCGCTGCAGTCAGGGAAGTGGCAGCTGACCTTGACAGCACGCAGTCGAGAGCCAGCCGACGTCGGCATTCTCGTGCAATCTTTTCAAAAGGACTTGAACGCTGCCGCCACAAGAGCCGTTATCTACTTTGGAAGAAGGCTTGTGACCGTTGGAAACATTCCTGTAATCTACGTAGAAATTACGAAAGGAAACGACGTGGTACGACATGCTGACGTGTTTGTGACGGTCACACCACCCGATGCTTCGACCCAAGCCCGCATCAGGCTTCGCGACGACGGTCTAGGTGAGAATGCCCATTTTCAGAATGGTCACTCTGAACATCACCAAGGAACAATGGCATAAACACTTCTTTCTAGTTTTCTCATTCATGTTTTCGAAGAGCAGCGCACAACACGTAAGGTGCCTAAACATATCGTAAGATAGACAGACCTCGTTGCATTGAAGACTCCATCTCACTCCAAAGAAAGAAGACGCACTAAACTTAAACTTGCGTAGTCAATGACGGATTAACAGATGTAGGGTGTGGTGAATCTTTCGTCTTTATAATCACGCCGCAGCCAATGGGAAGGGGGCTTTAGACAAAAGAAAACGCCGAAGGACCAACCAGCAAGCAAGAAGCTCTGAGATAACAAGCCACGCTCTGCTCGCTTAAGCTCTCGGTGACTTTACTCTGTTCCAACATAGCTTGGCGAACTGTGAAGGCTGCGGCCCCCATGACCGAATAAGAGCGTTGGAGCGAGGCACGTGACATGACGCCACGGGAGCGTGTGTGTCACAGCACCAACTGCGAGACCCGGCGAATCCTGGCGGTCGTCTGCTGGCCAAAGAGTCGTCTGCAGTGAAACCAACCAACTTTGGATGAGCGCCCACCGCCGCAAAATTGCCGTCCGCTAAGAGGGCACTTCTGAAAACACTTTGAAACTCCTATGTTCGTAAAGATTTATTTTCTATTTTTTCACATATTATCGATAAAGTTGGAATCTGCATGAGTTGGATTGCAGTTAAAAGAAGAATTCCAGAACTAGTTTTTGTTGCGGGCACCGCAGGTTGCTGCATAGGCAACGATACCTCCGTGGCCTCGACCATAGAGTGTTTTCCCGTTCCTTGCTTCCAACGCCCTCATAGGGTCGTGGCGGAACCAGCCGCGACGAGAAACGGCTGCCGCGAGGCTCTCCTTCTTGTTGGGTTGGGGTGGAGACACTGGATTCTGAGAAATAGCGCTAAGCTTTCCGTATGATCCCGTTTTGGTCCACAAAATTAGCGGTGTCTCTGGACTTCTACACTTGTAGCAACCCGATCCGAATTCCGGTGACAGGTTTCTTTATGAAGATGTTGGTTTTTTGTATTCCAAGATTTTGTTATCCACACAAAGACTGACACAAGCGGACATCTTTGCACCGCCACCGCATACGGCGTCGGTTCTTGGTTGCATTCAAAACTAGTTTCCCTCTCTCGAAATGAGCAAACAGAACAATTTCATTGTAAGAGACCCATGAAGAGAACCATGACTTGGCAATTTGATTGCATAGCAGTTCCAAAGACGAATATGTTGACGGTGAACTCTTTTAATGTATTAACGCTCCGCTAGCAAACCGAAACTTAAAAACCCGTCGAATTTGTGCTGTTTTTAGAAAGCCGTAAAATGCTTCACGTGCCTTCTATTGTTCTGCAATTTATTAATTGAGTGTTTTTCGATGATGCTGAGCAATGTTCCAATTGTAACCATGCCCTTATACACAATATCAAAAAAGTGAAAGCCGTTTACAACTCCCTGTAACACCGAATTAGAGCGCAGCTCTTGAGGAGGAGGGGAGGCACGGGGGGGGGGGGGTTACGTGACCTCGAGAAGGGGGGGGGAATTTTCCCGCCAAATATAGCGGGGAAAATTTCCCGCTAGAGTTAGCGGGGAAAATTTTCCGCTAGATTTAGCGGGAAAATTTCCCGCTAGATTTAGCGGGAAAATTTCCCGCTAGATTTAGCGGGGAAAATTTTCCGCTAGATTTAGCGGGGAAAATTTTCCGCTAGACTTAGCGGGAAAATTTTCCGCCAAATTTAGCGGGGAAAATTTTCCGCTAGATTTAGCTGGAAAATTTCCCGCTAGATTTAGCGGGGAAAATTTTCCGCTAAATTTAGCCGGGAAAATTTTCCGCTAAATTTAGCTGGGAAATTTACCCATCATGCACCGCGCGGTTACGCCGACGGCGACGGCGACGGCGACGGCGACGCCGCTCAAGCCGGAAACGGGCGCCTAAGACCTGCGCTCTAAAAGTTAATTACGCAGACATAATTAACAACCTAATTATCCCGGACTTCAATAATTTTCCTAAATAGGCCCCTGGCCCAGGACCAAAACAACACAAGCCCTTTTTGTCGCGACGCGTAGTTACCGCAATATCGAATTTGTCCACCTTTCGGGAAACACCCTGAATATAATAATATTAAAGTGGTGTCGACTGCGCGAACAAGTTTCATCGCATCTTCACAAAAACTTTACTCTACTTTTGTCACTTACGATTAGTATGATAAGAATAAACATTTACGATTGTTTTACGTTGGATTTTTGTAAAAAATTTCTCATGAGAGCCACGCCATTGCTCACTTTTTCTGCACGGTGGACATATATATTTTGAATATGATTATTTTTACCTCACCGCAGTCAATCAACAAAGTTATTTCCGGTCGATCATTTGGTCATGCTCAAAGAAGGAGGAATCTTAGTTTAAACGAACAATTTGTGGAAATTCGCATTACGGCGTGATCAAATATCTATTTGTTTTGCAGGGTACGATCTCCAAAGGGGCGACGGAGTTTACACAAGCTCATTCGTGGGCAACCGAACACGAGGGTTGTATTCAGTTTATGCTGATATAACGGTTGTTGAAGAATTGGCCCCTGGCATGAGCCCTCAAAGAAGGAATCCCACTTTGGGGTACCTACAAAGTAAGTTCGAGCTTGCGTTTCATCCAAGCAAAAATGAAACAACTGTTACCAATGGGTGTCCGCCATTTGTATATTGGAGTGTAGGCTGAACTTGTGCTTAATTTAGCTTAAACAGACCACACAAACTGTGTTACATGTCCTTTGCTCTGTGCATCGGAATAAGCTGATGGGGCGATGGAAGCTACTTGCTTGTTTAGCCAGCCAACCATTGGCACCGCAAAAAACATGATTACATTGTCTGAGCACAATCACCCCCAGACCGCAGTGTCAGGCAGAAGGGTGGGGTTTGCCTGAAAAGCTCGTATCTTCCACCATGTTGTCAGCGGAAAACTAAAGTTCAATTTGGGATATACCGCAGTGAACTGCAATAATATAGAGCTCGTAGCTTCTGCAGTTGCTTTTGCTGCGGGAGTGCTGGAGCAGTTGAGGTACTAGGCGGGGACGATATAAAAAGGGTGTCTTTCTCGATCACAATGTGCGAAGAACTAGACGCGATAGCTGTAGCTCCTTAGCGCATTGCGGGCAAAATCATGTAATATACCTGAGCTACCTAAGGACGGTAGATGATGACATGATTTTTCTTCTTTTTTTTGCCTTGCGTCAAGGCGCTCCAGCTGTCGCTTTTACTTTTGTCACGTTGATCACTAAACATGCGTCGACGCAAGTGAGTTGATGCAAAATCCCAGTTTGGAAGTTTCCTGCTGCCAGACGTTAGGTCGGAGGGTTTTAGAATGTTCCACATCGTTCGATATTAGCCTAACGTCACACGTTTTTAACCAACTTGAAACGTAAATAATGTTCTTCCAGACTTCGCCCCCGGCAACCTTCTTCCCCGCAGAGCTTTGCCTTTTATGTCTGCATGCGTTCCTTCTCCGCTCATCGCTGAACGTCAACATTACCTTCACCGGAGAAGAACACCGAAACAACCTGCACATTTTGTCGAGGCTGCGCTCCTTCCCTATTCGCGCAGCGTGGTCAGTGGGAACACACGATTTCTATCTTTTCGTGCCGTAAGGAGGAGAATTTGTTTTTTTCATTTCCGCTCTGACAACAGAAAACAAATATCGAGACCGAAATCCCTGCAAAGTTTCAATGCGTCAATGAGGTCGGGGCGGCTCAATAGCTTGGCTTTCTAAATTCCTTCGTCAATTACACGTTGTGGAAAACTTTGTTTCTCTAACAAGGTTTTAAGAGTATGATTGCTAGCGTTAAAGTCCTCCGCGTTTGAGCAAATACGCCTTAAAAACACTAAGCCTAGGACAAACATTTTTTCTACCTCGTTAGGACAAGCTTCAAAATAAATGGTCGTCGAAAAAATATTTTTTTTGCCAAACGTAGTGTTACAATACGCATTTTTTTCGATTTGAAGGTGAAACCAAAACTACGCCCCTGCCGGAAGAATATGGTAACGTTTTTAACCAAATAATTTGCGCTCTGAGGCAACATTGAGCTCCAGCGAGCTCAGAGCGCACATTACCTTATTGAAAAAAACAGCTTAAAGGCCGACGTACAACCTCGGTTTTCTGCAGAGAAGATAATCCTTTTATTGGACCCCTCTCCTAAGCTGCGAGGGGAGCCAGGTTGGGGCAAGTTAAAAAGTGGAGAAAATATAGTTAAGGAGGAGGCGGGCAAAAGTGGAAAGTGCGAAGTGTACATCGGTCTTTAAGCTGGTCCCACCAACGAAGCTGGGTTAGTTGCCCCTAGCATGCCCAGTTTGGCATGCTGGCCATGCTGGTTGATATGGTCCCAGCCTCAAGCTGGGTTGTTGCGTCAGCATGTCCAGCTTGACAAGCTGCTCATCCTGGTTAAACTGGTCATGTTGGTGAACTTCCGAAGCAGTTTAACGTTTTTAAATTAATACACAGGATAAACAAGCCAAGAAGCTCTTCAGAAAAGCCAACTCGGCATTCAATTTATTATTTTCGTACTTGCGGCCTGTTCACCCGAGCTCAGATGCTACATATCCTCGGCGCTGACACAGTACTAACGGACGCACATACAGTGGTTCTCGGTGCCAAACAAACCATGTTAATAAAACTAGATTGCGTATATCGCAACACGAAAAAATAGACACACGCCCAAAACAGACAATACCAAAAGAAATTACTACACGGATGAGGAAGCGAACATGGTTCCCGCCAGTGATGGGGGCGAAGCGGCCTCTTGCGTGGTCGGTAGAGGCGAGGAAATCCGTGTGGCTTGGGTGGCATTGGCGATACTCCTTGGCACCACCATTATTCACGAGCACACACACGTTCGAAGACACGAAGCGACGCCTCAGTCGGGACGTCCGACCTCTTCCCGCACTGAACGGATTGCCGCTCGCTGTCTCCTCAAAACTCCGCTTCGCTTGCACCGTCGTTCAAGTAGTCTCCAAACAACGCGCACACAGACGCTCCTCGAAAATCTGCCCAAGGTAGAAACGTGTCTCAATAGTTTCGTTCCTACCATTCTCCCTCTCTTTTCTCGCACACAAAGGCAGCTCGGTGCGCGCCTGAAGCGCCCGGTTGTCTACCAAAACGAGAGGACAAAGAACAGGACGTGGCCTCGTTCCAGCCTAAGCCGACCCTGGCGTGCGCGCTCCCAGCAAGACCAGCTTGACCACCACGATTATAGATCGACCAACTTCACCAGCTTGCCTTCCAGCTTAACCAGCATGTCTCCCAGCTTGACCACATTGGCTCTTTAAAAAACCAGTTTGACCAGTTAGGACCAGACTGGCTCCCAGCTGCACCAGATTGAATCTAAAACCCGATTGTAGTTAGACCATGCTGATTTTTATTTAAACCAGTCTGACCAGCTTAAATTCTAGCTTGCCGAGCTTAAACCAGCTTGATTGCCAGTTAAACCAGTTCGACCGCTACATTGACCAGGTTGCCCAACTTAGTTACCAGCTTAACCAGCTTGATTTTCATGCTGGATTTTCCAATGGGGTGGAGGGTACAAACCACTGATGTCTATTATTGGGGCTGGGTGCCACATTCAGCTAGCGGGTATGAAGCCACCGGAAGTAAGCGGCTCTTCCCGGAAGTAAGCACTTGGCAGACTTTGTAACCCTTCCGAGTGCTAGTTCAAAAAGCGTCGTGGGCGTTGGACTTTCGCTTGTCACCTCAACAGGGCCTGCTTGCTGCGGAGTAAGAGCGCATGCAGACCCGAGAAGTATCATGGGAAGCCATTTCATGTAAACATTGCGAGATTCTTGTTGATCAAGTGTGCATATGTCCCAAGTTCCAATGCCTCATTTTCGGGATTTAATTCGCCGCATGACTATTAATATTACGGCTGAAACCAGCTGAACAATGAAAGTAGAATCAGCTGGTTCCACCCGTAATGTAAAAACAAACTATCTCAACTCATCCCTGTAGTATGAATATTATAACCCACTCAAAGACACCGGAAAGTACGGACCAAATCATCGACTGAATGCACTAGGAAGCCCAGCAGAGTGCCGACCTCCGGGACAAGCATCAAACTTCTGGTTGCTTCACTTGCGCCCTGCTCGGAGTGCGGCTATGCGCTATCCAGCCCCCTTTAATAGAGATCAGTGGTAGAAGCGCTATCATCTTCCCACAGGTGTACAATTTCGGTTTCTCGCGCAATTTAAAAAAGTAGCATTAAAGCATAAATATTGAGAAAAAAAGTTTTTTTTGTGGGCGAACATTAATTTTGAGACAGGTCTGCCATAACCATGTTGGAGAAATTTTTCCCTAGGTTGAGTGTCCCTTTAAGACGATGGGCGTGGCAATAAGGGATGTTGTATTTACAATGACGTAGGCGGTCACTTCTATCCCCCCTCTGCATTTGTTTTTAACAACTTCGATGCGTTTAGTCCAGACACTGCTTCTCTGCGTATGGGTGAAGCATCTTTAAGACTTTTCCTTGCTATATGTATATATATATATATCTATATATGCATATATATACGGCATTAAAACGCACTTGAGACGGTTGTTTGGAGTTTTAAGATATATTATTCGTAAAGTTCGCCGACGTTTCGGCCTAAGACGGACCCCAGGCCGAAATGTTGACGAACTTTACGAATATTATGTTATTAAACTTTAAACAACCGTCTCAAGTACGTTTCTCTGTCGTATATACTTTTTCGGCATCCTGCGCTACGTTTTCTCTATCTCTTTATATATATATATATATGTATATATATATATATATATATATATATATATATATATATATATATATATATATATATATATATATATATATATATATATATATATGCGCGCGCGTATGCGCAGCGCGCGCGTGGCCTAACGGTTATAGCGCCCGCCTCCCACGCAAAAGCCAGGTTCGATTCCGGCCGCGGGGCACCTTTTTGTTGATGGCTTAGCGCCTGCCTCCCGCGAAAAGCCGGGTTCGATTCTGTCCGCGGGGACACCTTTTGTTGACATCTAATGTAATGTATTGGTGAATTCGAGAACCGTGTTGCTTGTTCGAGGTCAGTAAAGTTCTACACACCGAACCTTCTGGGCCGATTATTCCAGAAGCCCACGCATGTACATAAGGGGCTCCGCGTGGCAAGCCACAGTCAGTTTCGCCTCAGCGTTCGATCCTGCTGCCTCGCCGCTTTCGACGCCCGCGACGCTCTGTTATTATCTTATCTTTCTTTTTTACTTTTGAGCACAAGTTCGCCCCATTAAACGTTTAGTTTCTTCAGTTATTACCGCCTCATCACTTGTCATTCGTGACATTTTGGTGGAGGTGCGGGGTAACTCCAGCTCCCGGGATCCGGACCCCTGCTGCAGAAGCCGAAGAAGAGCATCCCGACGATGACCACCCCCGCCCGTCGTCGTCCTGCCCGTCGCTCCGCGGACGCCTACACCCTTCCTCGGCGAAAGCTACGAAGACGTCGAAGACTGGATTGACCAGTATGAACGCGTTGCCCGCCACAATGGCTGGACCGACGAGCAGCGCCTGCACAACATCTACTTTTCGCTTGAGGGGACCGCCAAGCACTGGTACGAGAACCATGAGTCCTCTTTGACGTCGTGGGACATCTTCAAGACCGGTTTGAAGGCTACATTCATCAACCACCACCGCCGAGAGAGAGCCGAAGACCTACTGCGAACCAGAATGCAGGGCCCCAACGAGAGCGTCACCGGCTTCGTAGAGGACATTCTGCGATTGAGTGTCCGCGCCGACCTTCGGCTACAGAAGAGAAGAAGCAACGGGTCCTCATGCGCGGGGTGAGAGACGACATCTTCGGAGGCCTCGTCCGCAACCCGCCGGCAACCGTTGACGCCTTCGTCACCGAGGCAACCAACATCGAGCGCGCCCTCCAAGCGCGTGCTTCCCACTACCAGCGTCAACCAGGCGTCGCTGCACCCGCGCTTCTTAACAGCGAAAATACTCCGGGTACGCCGGACATCCGGGAAATTATCCGGGAGGTCGTCCGCGAGGAACTGCGAAGGTTGCTGCCAACCGCCAGTCGTCCGCCAACCCTTTCTATCGCCGAAACTGTCCGAGAAGAAGTGCATCAGGCGCTCCAACCAGAGGTTTCCGTCACCACTGTGGCACCGGACGAACCGACGCTGAGCTACGCCGCCATGACACGACGCCCGCCGCAAGCCCCCCACCAAGCCACGGCTCCACCCCGAAGAGTCGCCCCAACGCCGCAGTACCCCTGACGTTTTGTCATCCCGTTCACTCAACCTTGTCATTTTTTTTATAAAAGGTATGTATTGGCGATATATTTTTATCTGGTTGTTTTCAGAATAGCTTCTTGAGTTCATTATAGATCTTAATTTAACGCACGTCTACATTTGTTGATATGAAAGTATTAACTGTCCCATGGAGCGAACGGACGTTGTCAGATTTTGAAGCCGCGCCTAACAGCACCTAAATTACCCTCTCCGATGATGCGAAGCCTCTAATCTCTAGCAACGAATGGATGGATTTACTCAGATTGGCTGGCACGCTGCACAGTTCGAAGGAACGCCACCCCACTGCCATGGCGCAGCGGCCCGTCCGCCGGTAAGAGGGAGCCGGTGGCCGGGCTCCGCAGAGCGGCCGGCCGCAGAGCCCACCCGGGCAGCATCCGCACAGGTCACCCTGCCGGGCTCAGCGCGGAGCACAACTTGTAGGAACACGCTACGTATACGAATGCTTTTGCATTCCGACAAGTTAGCAGTCTTAATGAGGCAATGCAACGTTGTTGTTTTGTTTTTTCTTTTTTTCTTTTGTTTAAATGTTGCTTCGAACGGATTTCTGACGTTAATGGCCTGTGAATTAAGCGTTCGTTTTTCACCGCATAAACTCGAAGTCGCAGAAAAAAACAAAAAACAAGAAGGAGTCACCCCCTCAACTCGCAGCCAGATCAAGCGGCCACGAGATGTGGAGCGGCTTATATGCCGTCAATGTTGATCATAGCCAGGCGCTGGGGTTGAAAGGTAAGGACACGCGCTGAGTTCCAGACATTGTAATGGTTCGGCTATTGTCGTCCTTGCAGCGACTGGATATTGGCCACTACCCGAACGCTTCTCGAGCGATCGATTATTACGAGCCGAAATCGAGTGTCCACGCGATTCTCGGATTCAATCTATGAGCGGCATTAAAATATGATCACTGGGCGGTACTGCTACCACCCAGCTTTGTCATCAAGGTTTGCGAAGGAGAGATTGCATGAACACGCTCGTCTTTTTCTTAAAATTCCACCGCAACAAAGGAGTTTTTGGCCAGGGGCGTTGCGCGCGATTATCCTAGAGTCCCACTAGTGCCAGTAAGCTCGTGTAAAGTGAAAAAAACATACCAATGAAAGATCGTTGCACCGCCCCTTAAAGTGCCTGTTTATATTTTGAAGCCTAATATTTCAAAATGTGAGATTACCTTTCATAGTAACAAGGGTGCTGAGTAATGACTCCAACTTGGCCACTCAACTGTACCAAAAACCGACGGACGGTGAGAAATATTTCCACTATGACAGCTGGCACCCACGGGCCTGCCAAAATAGCTTACCAAACAACCACACTCATTGGATCAAACGCATTTGTTCAAACAACGACGATTAAAAACAAAATTGCGGTGGCTTAGCTCCTTCATGCCAGGATATACGTAGCGTGAGCTTATTCGCACAAAATGAGAGGCGCTATCAAGTGGCTTCGGTGCAGCGGCAGACTTGGCTACTGCGCAACGGAGGCGGACAGCTGGGCACGTGGCAGCGCCAGTGCGTCTGCCGCGGCTATGACGTCACTCCTCTGGTATGCGCAGACCGGTGAGGCGCGCGCGGTGGCGGCGGAGCGCGCGTCACCGGCGGCTCCGGCGCGCAAGCTGTGCACCATGTGACGTCACTGCTCCTCGCACATGCGCAGACCGGCGAGGCGCGCGCGGCGGTGGCGGAGCGCGCGGCGCGCCAGCTGTGCGCCGTGTGACGTCACTGCTCCTCGCGCTTGCGCAGCACAGAGCACGGCTCATTATGCGAGTCACGCGAAACTGCTCAACCTCGGCCAGTGCAGCTCACGCTACAAAACACCAATCAATTAAGACAGGTCGTGAAAGAACAGAAGTGTCCGGAAAAGATCAAAGGCCATGGGGCCAATAAGGCACAGGCCCTTGAACGTGGCCTCTTGCAAAGTGAGCGGAGCCTTCAGACAGAGGAGCGTCGAGCGAACCTCGTTCTAACATTTAACAATAAGTCTCCGAATGTCGCAATAATATTAAAAAAAAACATTTAACAATTTACAGCAAAGTAAACGCCTCGCAAGATTTATTCCTTACCTTCCCCGAATAGTCTAGGGACGCTCTGGCAATCTTAAGGATGCCATAGTTTGGTCTTAGTTTAGGTCTTCAATATATTTGGGCTGCCACCTGAGTAAGTCACAAACTACTGACAGTCAGGTAAGAAGATTTGAAGAGGACTGCCTCCCGAGATATAATAAAACCTTTGAGCGTCACGTGTTCCGGACGCAGCAAAAAGATGAAGTAGAGCCATTCGAACAGTCCTACCGTGACATACAGTTGAAGGCGAGGACTTGGGAATTCGGAGAACTAACGGAGTCATTGCTGCGTGACGAGATTGTTTACGGAACGTCAGGAAGAAAGCTTCGAGAGAACTTCATGCGAAAGGAAGATTTAACCTTGGAAATGGCAGTCAAATTTTGCGAGGCTGAAGAAATAGCCAATATTCACAGCAAAGCATCAAGTGCCGCAACACCTGTCAGGGAGAAGAGGGTCGGAACGCTGGAGGTGGAACCCGCTGAGAGAAACAAGAGTGGAAGTAAGGTCGGGGGAAGGCTGGGTGGTAAGAGAACATGTGGCTTTGCACCCATGTTCACAAACCTCGACAGATTTTGCAACATGCCGTAAAACCATGCCGGCTGGTGTCCACGATGTCGAAGAAGCCATTGAGGGACACAGAGCATTTGATGCCCTCGACATTCTAACAGGCAGCAGCTCTCGGCCTGAAGGAAGCCGTGACTAGACACTCAAAACGTTGATAGAAAGAACAAAAGTAGGCACCGCAGTGCTCAGGCTAACCTGCTTTAGAACACATTGTTTCTGTAGATTAAGAGCCTAACAACAGCCTAAACCAACTGCTGCAAGTATCTGCAGCTATGGCGATGTACTCATTGTACTCATCTAAATTCTAGGACAAGTTTTGAAAACAAGTCGGAAACAAGCCGGGACTGATTAATTTCTTCCTTGGTAAGAAAGGACGGCAGGACATTTTGGGCTTCAAGGCGTGCGAGTACTTTGACCGCATCAACCGTGTCAACACTGTGTGGCACGAAGACCAACTTCGCCATAAAGTAGAAAGCGAGTTTCCATGTCTCTTCCGTGGTCTAGGATGCGGAAAACGACCATACAAGATAAATCTTTGTGAAAACTCCCTCCCTGTGGTACAACCAGTTCGTAGGGTACTGCACGCACTCAGAGCGCTTCTCAAGGTAGAGCTGGATTGAATAGAGGAAGCCGGTGTCATTGTGAAAGCTGAAGAGCGTTCCAAATGGATGAGTCCTTTAGGGATACTACACAAGAAGAACAAGAAGTGAAGAATACGCATGGTCCCCGTCATATAAATGAAGAACTAAAGAGAGAGTATTTTCAACTTCCTCGGAGAGAAAATTGAAGCGCACTAGGCGCACGTGGCATATTTCAGCAGGCTTGACGCCAACAGCGGTTTTTGTCAAATACCGCTAGATGACGGCAACATCTCGAATATGCACCTTTAGTACGCATTTTGGCGATACCGATTTCTACGACTACTTTTGCACTCCCTTCAGCTCCAGAAGTGTATCAGCGTACAATGAGCTACCTTCTAGATGGCCTTCCAGGAGTCCGGGTGGATATTGACGTTGTCTTGATTTAGGCTGCCACACATGCAGAACATGACCAACGCTTTCACGGAGTTCTCACCGCCATGCAATTTGAAGGACTAACCCTAAACATGGAAAACTGTGTCTTAGGTGTAAAAAAATTATCTTTCAAGGAGATTAGATTTCTGCAGCTGGTATTGACCAAAATCCAGACCTTGTAAAGTGTGTTGGAGCGCTACCTACTCCTCCAAGTAGAAACTAACTTCAGAGCTTGTTAGGGGCTGTCAACTACTTTGGCAAATACTTGCCCTATCTGTCAACGTACTAGATCGAGTACATGCGTAAACTCGTTAAGCAGGACACTATTTCTGAATAATTGGAAGTGCATGAGCGTGATTAGCGGCAAATACAAAAAAAATGTCGACTGAAGCATCGGTGTTGACTATTTTTGATCCCGCTAGGCCTAGCAATAACTTAACAGACTCTTCTGCCTTTGTTCTGGGTGCTTCATTGTTCCACCATGAAGGACAGTATTGAAAGTGATGGCATATTCCTCAATGGTACTTACAGACACAGAGCGTAGATATGGCCAGATTGAGAAGGAGGTATTAGGAATTTTATTTGGGTTGAAGAAATGTAACGAGTTTGTGCTAGGAAGGAAAGTATTATTTAAAACCAACCATCTACATTTAATCGCTTTTGCAAAAAAACAAAAAAACTTTGGCAAATTGCCATCGATGTTGCAAACTCTATTTCTTTGTTTGGTGAATTTGTAATTCGATTTACAGTTTGTCCCGGCAAAGGAGCAGGTGATCGAGGACATACTTTCTCGCAACTCTTGCGAGTCACAAGTCGAAGGGAGCTCCACCGGCGTTGGAATACAAGCAAATGCGGTGCTTTGAATACTGGTAGTCTGACGTGTGCTCGTTAGTTTAAAAATGTAATGGATTACAATTACAGATTACCGAGCCTCAAATGTATTGAATTACTGTAACATATTACTTTCGCTGAAAAGAAACGGATTAATTTACTCGTTACGTTACAAATTACTGCCACGTAATTAGTTCTTCCGTACACTTATCCAGAAAGAAATAAAAACAATTTTTACATTTTTTCCAAAATGTTCTGCAACACTACTTTTCATTTCTCATAGACCATATAATTATGGCAGTTCTTGTAAGAATAATGCATTGCATTTAGGAGAAAGAGTGTAGGTACACTCCGTTCACCTGTAAGCTGACAAGGCACCGAAAGCTGCAACCACGCCCTCCATCCCGCTTGCTTAAAGCCTTCGGAAATGATCCCTGGAATTGTGTTGATAAAGCTAGCGGTGCGCATGCTCAGTAGCAGCGTCTACCTCCGCTAGGAGATTTAGAGCTCAAGAAGCGATCTACGAAAGCTACTTTTTGACTCGGGTGTTTCGCCTGTTTTTCGCGAGAAGAGAACAATTTGGTTCTAACGTTCCAATGTATAGCCAATGCAGAATGCAGGTGTCAAAGCTTACCTTGATGTGCTTCCGTAGGTTAGAGTTTTTTCTTGGTGATGACAATGTGTTGCTTATTTGCTAAGCAAAATATGCACTGAAACTCTAGGTCCCCGTTCTTTTTAATGCTCTAAATTTCGAACATCTCATTAAGAGATGGTCATGGAGACAACGCACTCTATGACCAAAAACTCGACCAGCCAGAGAAAAAGTGGTAGTTACGGGTTATCGAGAGTTGATCGGTTCTCACTTTCGTACCAATATTCGTGGAGGCCAGGAGAGGGAGGGCACAGAGAGCGAGAGGAGCAGTGGCCTTCGGTCTGACAAAACAACAGAGGATCACGCCACCTTTGCACGTTCTCTCTCTCTCTGCCTATGTCAGCAGTCCTTATATGGCAAAACAAACCTCCATCCCCCCCCCCACACACACACACTGTAAAGTGAGGAGTGGACTCAACCACCATGTCCAGACAAGTAAACCAAAGGAAGTATCGTCCTTACCCTGGACGACGATGCCCTTAGCCTGGCGCCGGGCGCTTTTCAGCCGTGCCTGAGGAGCGTGCTAGAATACAGTAGCCCACATCGAAGAGAAAAATGATTGGACCCCCTCACGTGACGCTGCATCGTTTGTCACGCGAGTTGTGAACCCGCGAATTGAGGGGGTACGGACCCGAGTTTGATGTCTATGCAGGGTGCGGGAGAGGTCGAAGAAGTTGTAAAGAGTGAAACGGTGTAAATGGCAAAACCAAATAAACGCGAAGTGCTTTCTCCTGCCCGGGAGAAGAAGGAAAACACGATGGAAGGCGACGAAGAGTTAGCTCGGCGTTGTCTTACTTGATATTTGTTTTTTGTATATTTGTACATGCCTTGCCCGTTTTTCTAGTGGTTCTAGTGCCCGGTCATACAAAAAATCGTGTTTTGTATTTGGCTATTCTTCTCTTCCTGATGTTTTCTATCTCCTTGAACTTGCTCTTTTTATGCTGCTGAATGTTCTGCTCGTATTGCTCCAAGTACTGTATTAAGGTCATATTGCTAAAAGTAGCAAATAATTAAGGTAATTCGTTCCTATTATTTTGTAGCGAAACTACACTAGAGACTACTTAAAGAAGTAACGGGGCAATTATAAAATTACTTGAAAAAGTAACGGATTACAAGTAAGCCGTTACTTGTAACGGATGACTTCTCAAACCTGCTGGTAGGCGGCCGGACTTTGGGAAGCTTACAGACAGCCACATCAATTTTTTTTATTTGTGTCTGCGGATACATGTTCCGCAGAGGGGTCTAAGGCTAAAGTCACGAGTGCCTGACGTAGCGACCCCTTGGTGTGCAGCGAGTATCAACAGACATATAAAATAAGTCAGATACATATAGTACATCATACATATCAAGTACATATACATTAAACTCATATGGGTTCAGTAGCCAAATCTAATACTGCCAAATGTGCAGTTGTATAGCCTAGACATGCTAAAACAGATAAGTATTATATATATATACGCGGTATGATCCAATAGTCTAGATCACAACCTTTTAACACAAGTTTATAAAACATATCATTTGACAAAAATAATGTCGAAAAACATGAAGCTGCACAAAGAATTTCAAAATACAAATAACATTTATTATAGAATAACTTTGTATATACCGAAAAAACCGTTATGATTGCAGTTTTAAGAAAGACGAGCAGTATCTAACAAGTGAGAGCACTGCACAGTGAATTTGTTTTACAATCTCTTTTAAATTTGGATATTGATACATCAAATTTTAATTCGAGTACGTCACTATTGAAAACTACAGAAGTCTGGAAGACTAAAGTCTCTCGTCCGTAATTTGTTCGTATTACAGGTACCTTTCGTTTCGGTCGTCGAATATCGTACACTGGTGCTACTTCACTTTCTGGCATTAAGTAGGTTCTATTTCTGTGCATTAATTGAAGCAGTTTAAAGTAATATATTTGATTTGCCCTAAGCATGTGGTGTTTTTAAAAGAGAGATTCCGTACGTAGATTCCTGTAATCCACCTTGTAGTCCTTGAGCATACGTAAAACTTTTTTGAAGGACTATTTATTTATTATGGTTTGAAGCCGTTGTTGTCTCCCAGACCAAAATTGCGTAGCCTAATTTTGAAAGAAAGAAAGGGTGATGCATATTTTTAAGCAGCCAAAACGGGATAACATTTCTGATTTTATACAAAGTGCCTATAATTCTGGTCAGGTCACCTATTAATTTGGTGATATGAGTACTCCTTGACGATTCCTCACTGAACCAAACACCAAGAAATTTTTGCTCGCTTACTTGCTCTAGTTCCAAGCTTTTAAATTTGATGCTTATGCTATCGATGATCCGGTCCTGCAGGACCGAAAATTATCCGGTCCTGCAGGAGGCGATCCACTGTTTAGAAGTGGGAAAACCAATCCTAGGTGAGTTAAAGTCCGTCAGGACATAGCTTTCCGTGGTCGACGGAGTCTTTCTGAAGGGAAACAAAGTAGTAATTTCTACAGCAATGCGCACAAAAATACTTAAACGAATTCATCATGGCCCTAGGGCTGAACAAGTGTTAATCGAAGGCGAGAAACCTTGTTTATTGGCCAGGCATAAATGCGGACATCACTGCACTATAATCAGGCGATGTGAGACTTGGCAAGTGTTTGTACACATAGAGCAAAATTAACCTTTGCGTACACGTAAAGTACGCAAAGTATGCATTCTTGAAGCCGAATTGGGCCAGACATGTTCGAACGGGCTCGAAGACCTTACCCAGTTGTTTATTATGCGTACTCCAATTTTCCGGTAGTAGAAAAAATAGAGGACGTAACTGCCAACGGCGTGATAGCCAAACTTTCTGCGTCTTTTTTCTTGTCATAGAATACCATTAGAGGTCTGCGCTGTATAACTTTATTCATACAGTGTCAAACCCTCGCTACCCCCATTCCAACGGCCTAGCGGAGAAGGGCGCCACGGTGGTCAAACGGCTGCGCCAAAAGGCGCAGGCTACCAGGGAGGATTTCTGGCTGGGTTTTCTCAGCAACCGTGCGTCTCCGCTGAAGGGCGGTCACTCGCCATCAGAGCTTCTCATCTGTTGCAGAATTCGAACTCTTGTGCCAGACTTCTACAGTCAACCAGCACCGCCTGTACAAAAGCATGAACACAGCCTTCAAAAAGGACGACATATAGGACAGTTGCAGCCAGGAGACACTGGTCGAAATCTAAATAACGCAAAATAGGTCACTAAAACGAGGGGGCAATCATGCGTAGCTCCAAGGTCATAAGATTCATCACAGATGGCAGGACGTTCCACCGCAACAAAGGACATCTCTTGAAAATTAAAAAAAAAACGTTTATAGAACAATTGACGATGACAATGACAACGATTCAAACAAGGGACCACCGGAATCTCCTCGACCTGTCAGTGCAGATGACCAACAAAATCAGATGGCGCATGGGTACGTCCAGCAAGCACAGAGGCGGAGTGGGCACACTTCATGCACGTCAGGCAGAACAAGACGACCTCCACGGAGACAAAGCTATGATGAATCATTCCAGCAGATTTCGTGGTTTTTTCACCCTTTTCTTTCTCTCTTTCAGTTCTTCTTTTCTCTAATGATTTTGCTTGATCGCTTGCATTCGTAGTTGAAAAAATGGGAGAAAAGAGGATGTATAAAATTAAACGATGCACGAGTAGAACGAATAAAGACGACGACGACGACGGCACTTGATCTAATCCAATCCTGGCTTACGGACTCCTTTATTTCTCGTTCTTAACAGAACGATACTATAATCACCCTCAATACCCCTGTAACGGAATGAATGTAACTAATTCGACCTTATTATTTCAAGCATTCCCTTTTCCCGTGTACTTTTCCGTATTGCCCGTCGACGGCTTAGTGTCGAGAGGACAGCGGGCCATGCATGACCTTCGACGGGCACTTGCCGCCTGTTGCTCCTGTTTGAATGTTCTGGAACTGTCGTTAACTTTGCTCACCATGTGCATTTTGTTAAGCAGGGAGCTTATTTTTGAGCGTTGGGCGAGCGTAACCAGCTTTCGTCTTCTAGCTGCATGTCGCACATTGGCAGTGTGACATGTGATGAGACACGTGATGCGACCCAGGTTGTCAGCCGAAAACAACTTTAAAAACAATATATAAAACCTGTCTTGAAGAAGGCTTGACCCAGGCCGAAACGTCGACTCACTAAATGCTTAAAAATACAAAAAAAAATCGTTTCGGACTGTGAGTTGATTACTTTATATTCTTCGGCATCCTACGCCTTATATATATATATAAAAATATATAACTGGGAAGAAAATCGGTGAAAACAGCAAGAACGGACGATTTATTCTTCGATGTTTCGGCCGGAGTCCGGCCTTCGTCAGGAAAAAGAAGCTTCTTCCTGACGAAGGCCGGACTCCGGCCGAAACGTCGAAGAATAAATCGTCCGTTGTTGCTGTTTTCACCGAAGGTTTTTCTTCCCAGTTATATACCCACGCCTTCGGCCTCCCGCCACCATGCCCGTTGTATATATATATATATATATATATATATATATATATATATATATATATATATATATATATATATATATATATATATATATATATATATTATATATATGTATGTGTGTGTGTATGTGTGTGTGTGTGTGTGTGTGTGTGTGTGTGTGTGTGTGTGTGTGTGTGTGTGTGTGTGTGTGTGTGTGTGTGTGTGTGTGTGTGTGTGTGTGTGTGTGTGTGTGTGTGTGTGTGTGTGTGTGTGTGTGTGTGTGTGTGTGTGTGTGTGTGTGTGTGTGTGTGTGTGTGTGTGTGTGTGTGTGTGCGTGTCTGTGTGTATGTATACATATTTCAACCCCAGGGAAATCTCAGTAGATAAGCATATGTACTATCAAAGCACATGTGTAAAAATTAAGGGATATTGATGTCAAAACAATTATTATACCATAAACTATTGCAGATGACAAGAGTGCTCATCTGGAAAATGCGAGCTATCGACAAAGGGAAATTTATCTCAGTACACGACAACACACCTCAAAACAATGCCTACGTATGACTGGGATGTAAGTATACTAGACTGTGTAGCAGTAGTAACTCGCTGCTTCTGTAGCCCCGTACTGCTTTAGGAAGGCAGGGCGAGCCTCCAGGCAACTAGTCATCCTTCCGTTGTCAATGATCTTCCATCGTTAATTAGCAAATTAGAACGCCCAATAACGACTTTCAAATTATATGGCAGTGAACACAATCCGTCGTACTTTGCGTTCCTTATATTATCAGCGACTCTAAAGTTACTGAGAGCTTAAGAAACTCAGGGTGTAAGCTAGTCCGGAGTATTTTATCAGCACTCCACAGGCTATCCCTACTGAAAGAAAGAAATTCGAACAGGTTCATACTGGTACCCACTTAACCATATCGGTAATCGGTTCAAAGCATTCGCTTAGCGGTATTGCAGAGCTGCTAACGGGTTTGGCCAAACGGCGCACCGGTTTGTAACATTTTCCACAGGTTTAGTCACGCCGCCAACCTGTTTATGCGTGGCGGTACGCGGACATTTTTCACATCGCACAGCGGCATGGTGAATCGATTTGAGACTGCTCACCAGTTTGGTCAAACCGGTGAGTTTGATCAAATCAATTAGCAGTTTCGTTATAGCGCTGCGTCGCCACCAGGAGAGAGAAGTGGGCGATCGGGTCCGCTTTCAGACAGTATGTTGGGATTTGGAACTGTCTGGACGCGCAACCAACACCCTCTACCGATCACCCCTGACCAAGCTCTCGGGAAAGTGCTACAAGGTAAGCATCCCCTTCTAGTCACAACACCCTGTTTTCCCTAACAATGGACCGCTGTGGACGCTCCCAGCTATCTCAGCCAATCCAGCGCTGGAAACGTAGAGCACGAATAAGCGTCGCTCTGCCCTTCCCGAGAGTCACATGTGACACTCACACGGCTTTGGATTGGCTCCGATCGCTTCCGATTCAACGGTAAAATTCTCGTAAAAATATCGATGGTGTCCAAATTTAGTTAGCGAAAAAGTTGCCTTCTTACGCGTTTCTGAAGACCATTGAAAGCGACCGAACGTATAGGGTGTTTCACGAAAGGTGGATAAATTCGATATTGCAAAAACTATGCGTCGCAACAAAAAGGCTTATGTCATTTTGATCCTGGTCCAAGGGCCTATTTACGAAAATTATCAAAGTCCGAGATAAATATATTGTTAATTATTCTGCGTAATTGACTTTTTAATATTGGATTTAAGGGCATCGTTTCAATTAGAAAATTGCTCAGCATCATCAAAAAACACTAAATCGCCAAACTGCACAACGATAGATGGCACGCGAAGCATTTTACGGCTTTCTGAAAAACCGCACAAATTCGACAAGTTTTTAAGTTTCGGTTTGTTATCGGAGCGCATCTCAGCGCCGGTAGCACCGCGCCCCGTGGAGAGTTTGTGCAACCAGCATCTGCTGCGTCGCGCGATGACAGCGCAGCAGAAGCTGGTTGCACTATCTCTCCACGGGGCACGGTGCTGCTGGGGCCGAGATGCGCGCCGATAGCAAACCGAAACTTAAAAGCCCGTCGAATTTGTACGGAGTAGTAACAAACATGTACGGATTCGGCCAACATGTAAACAAACGCCCAGGAGGCCGGGGCCTAACCCGATCCGACCAATCACAGCGCAGGAGGGCGGAGCCTAACCCGATCCGACCAATCACAGCGCAGTAAGGCGGGGCCCTTTCCCTCTCCCATCTCAGTGACCAATGACAGGCCGTGGGCATCGATGGCCCCGCCCACAGGGCATTAGCCAGTGACCAATCGGAGCTCAGCGAGGTCCCGCCCTCGCGTCACGTGCTCGGTATAGGTGTGAGGCCACGTGTGCGTCGCGTGTCAGGCGCGTGCCACTTACCGCAAACCGCAAACCTCAAACCGCAAACCACAAGCGTGGTTGACCAGATGTTGACAGCTGGGGAAAAATCACCTCGGTCCTCCACCACACCCTTCTTGCACAGCAAGGTGAGCAGTCTAAAAGCCTAGCGTTCTCCTCGCTAATAGGATTTTTTTTTTCGCTATCTCTGAAAAGGTCATTGATACCTATAGACGACCCGCATCATCTAGCCCCCTCGTCACCTAATTGTCGGATATCTACGAATATCGTCTAGCCATCTCATCCCCATCATCCCCATCACCCCTGTCACCTGTGCTCTCCCGACGACCGACATCATTATTCCAGTGCAGACTCGCTTCAAGTTCTCTTAGCCTTGGTTCACAATGTGACTCCCTCGCCATGCATTCTGTTTTGCGCGAAGAGTGTGCGCTCTTCGTAATTATGTGGCTCAGTATACGAGTTACACGAAAGAGACACAGAGGCGTACGACGTGGCCACCTTTTTTGGGCAACATGCAGTGCATATGTCAAACGTGCTCAGATATTTTGGTCTGCCGCTGCGTTTTCTTTTTTTTTGTGACACTCACCGTTGAAGTCGGACGTCCCCTTCCTGACGACGACATTGATGTGACTGCGCCCTTTTTTTTCATAGTCAGGTCCAAACCGCGAATTTGTGGACGGTAATATCACGGTAGTTCGATTCAGCGAGTTTGCACTGAAAGAGCTGCTCGGTTGGAGCATTATCAGGAACAAGGCTCGGGATTCTCTCTTGACGGGATCAAAGTTTGTACTCTTAGTTTGGGACGATTCCTTCCTCCGACCGTTGGTTACGGACATTTTCTTTCTCTGCCGAAGCAACTTGTCCAAAAAAGCAAGGCCTCGTCAATGTCAGTAAGCGTCTTCACCAATCTGAATGGGACATGTGCTTTGTGTTTGCGGTGCTCGCCGTTTTGCATCCTGCAAACGGGGCTTACAGAG
>JAZHYW010021211.1:0-11120 GCA_037355805.1 Ixodes ricinus | reverse complement strand
GTAGGGACCGGGTTCCCGTCAAGATCGAGATCTCGCTTATGTAGCAATTATCTCACAGAAGAGAGCTACGAGCTGAGCTCTAAGCGGAGAGAAGGCTCGTAAGCTGAGGTGTGATGCTGTGCCAATGATATTAAACTACGTCCACCCACTCCTCGCTTAAATCGGATTAATCAATTTGATTATGCAGCGAAACCGAAACCAACAGCTAGACCACCAGGAAACGATACCAGAAGGTGTATTTAGCACGCGTGCAACCAAATTCTGTTTGACCCGCATGTGAAAATTGAGCGTGATAACGATTCACCAAGCTCGTCCAAGTCACGTGACGACATGCATTTGAATGATTCGCCCTTCGCCTTCGACCCGCGGACATCGCCTTCGAGGGGACGACCCGCAGCCTCATCACCGATCCAGTGGATCCGCCGTAATGCGTACCCAGATGCCGCTTCGTGTACCTAATTGCCGCTTCAGAGGCGAAATCTGCATCCTTTGCTTTGCAAACGCTCCTAGTTTGATCGGTGTCGTCGCAGTTGTTTGCGCGAAACGGCATACGTTTGCTCGAAGCTTATGGTTGTTTTCGAGTAATATCCCGCTAAAAGGAGTGACTTTTTGCGCACGCTAAGGAACTGCATTAAAAGAACCGTATTTCAGTAGGGTACAGCCTAGGAGACTATATAATTCGAAACAAAATACAAGACATCCGTCGACCAACGCTTGTTATCCCGACCATCGGACAAACCTTTGCGTTTTGTGGCGTTACGCAGCAGCTATGGATGTCAGCCATTGACACTGGCGAAATTTGGGGTGCAGTTTCGTACATACGCTCATGAAAGGTTTAATTAATAACGGGAGATCATATATCAAAAGAAAAATGACATTTGTCTACATGAAGGTTCCCTCGACGTAACAAGTGCAAAAACTTAAGTACTTCCAGTTTCGACCGGACAATCCCTTTAAGAGTGTTACAAGGTTCCCTTTCAAGTGGCTTGTGCATTTAAGATGAGTTATTTACATTGTTTTGTGTTCTAAAATGGATGTCGCAAAAATTTGATGAATATGAGCCTGTAAAAATATTGCTGATTTGGGGATATTTGAAAAAACTGAAAATTCGGGTACTTCCAATTGTAAAAACCCGACCGGCTTTTATTATTTTCGGAGAGTGTTTGGCAATGTGCATGTTTTTATTCTCACATTTGTTCATAGCCTTGTAAAATAAAGTGTTTGTTCCCTTGTCAGTAAAATAAAGTAGCCTACCTGAATGGGAAGGCCCTGCAGCTCTACTCGAGACCTTCCCTCCACACACATCGTTTCCTCGACGTTCTTTCTCCAGCATTCTTCTTTTGAAAAATAAACATTTCCACACATTCTCTTGTTGTCCGCATTGATTGTAAGGATTCAAGATTGTCAGAATTAGACATCTTTTGTTACTCAGAATGAGTGGTGTCATGGTCAATGTATGAGCACGAGTTTTGGTGGAATTTATTTTGTCATGATAACCCAGCAATGTTTGAGTGTGATGAACATATGATTCTTAGTATTTAAAAAGTGCAACGAGACAGGGACGAGGAAGAAAAACAGACAGTTCAACTGGCGATTCTGTTTTTTTCTTCTTTTTTTTTAGAGCGCAGCTTTTAGGCGCTTGTTTCCGGCTTGAGCGGCGTCGGCGTAACTGTGCGAGGCATTATGGGTGAATTTAGCGGAAAATCTTCCCCGCTAAATTTAGCGGGAAACTTTTCCCCACCATTTTTAGCAGAAAAAAGTTCACCGCTAACTTTAGTGGGAGAGATTTCCCTGCTACATATAGCGGAAAAATTTCCCGCTAAATTTGGCGGAGAATATTTTCTACTAAACTTTGCAAAGAAACTTTTCCTGCCAAATTTAGCGGAAAAAAGTTCCCCGCTAAATTCAGCAGAAATATTTCCCTGCTAAATTCAGCAGAAAAATTTCCCTGCTAAATTTAGCGGAAAAAACTTCCGCGCTAAATTTAGTGGAAAACATTTCCCGACAAAGTTAGCAGAAAAACTTCCCGCTAAATTTGGCGGAAAAAAATTTTCTTCTATAATTGGTGGAAAAATTTTCCCCGCCAAATTTAGCAAAAAAAGTTCCCCCGCTAAATTTAGCGGGACAAATTTCTCTGCTAAATTTTGTGGAAAAATTTCCCGCTAAATTTGGCGGGGAAAATTTTCCGCTAAATTTGGCGGGAAGTTTTCACCACCAAATTTAGCGGGAGAAATTTCCCTGCTAAATTTAGCGGAAAAGTTCTCCCCCCCAAATTTAGCGGGAAAAGTCCCCGCTAAATTTAGCGGAAAAATTTCACCTTTTAAGTTTAGCGGAAAAAATTTCCCCTAAACGGGACGCGAGCAGGATCTGCGCTCTAATTCGGCGTTACAAAGGATTGTAAACGTCTTTTTTTTTCTAAAATTGATAGTATTTGTTTTACGTTTTATCTTTCCTATTTTCTATATTGAATCATGTGTCATGCTTTGATTCTTTTAGTTTAATTGCTTGATGATGCCAATTTTCGTTGTAACTCACATCTTCTATCTACTGATTTCATTAAGTTCTGTTCCTCTGGGAATAATTTCGTTTTAAATTACAAGCCTTCTGCATCGATTAATGATTTTGTTCACTATCCAAGGGAACATTCTAGAAATGGTAGGAATTATTTCGGTACATACTGTATACTTCCACCTGCACCTTGATTATGCCCTAAAGTTGGACATGTCTCTAGATATCAATGTAACATATTGATGCGCTGCGCTTAATTAATAACTCTTTAACTCAGACACCTCCCTACGCCTAAAAAAATATCTACCCGGCATCACTTTATTAAACTACCAATACACCATAGGGAGGCAATAGGATGTCTATAGACACACAAGTACCATAGCATGGAAATAGAAGTGACAGAAAAACTTTTGTTTCGCGAAAATCCCTGTAGCGTTCTTGTGTCCGTTCTATGGCAAACCAGCGGTCCACACAGGGTCCAAGAACTGTCTACAGGAATCCAAAGGATGGACAAAGGGGAAATAGAACGGAAACATAATGGACATAGGACGTCCACACATATTTTTGTAGGGGGTAACTTCCTTGTGAATCATGCTAGGGCAGCGCCATTTGAAACCAAATCAGTAGCAATCATAACATGCAGATGGCTAATTCACATACCCTCCTCTGTGGTAATTACTGCATGTGCCTAATGTTTCACTTTTTTGGACAGACATGCAGCAGGGCGCTGTCTCGCTCTGCGTCCCTCTGTCCTGTCGTGGTCGCAAGCAAGGCCTGAAGCATAATTGCCGTCAACATTGTCTGAAGGTATGTATATACCACTTGACTACTTCCATAGAGGGGTGTGCTCGAGCATCAAAGGGCAAAATGCCAGCGTGCAGCTCTTTTAAATTGGACAACATTCCAAACCATGTGTTTTATAGGCAAGAAAGAAGTTTTTCACTTCAGTGGTCTGCGGTGGTAGTGGTTAACTTTCTGCGGAGCTGTAACTTCCTTGTGAATCATGCTAGGGCAGCGCCATTTGAAACCAAATCAGTAGCAATCATAACATGCAGATGGCTAATTCACATACCCTCCTCTGTGGTAATTACTGCATGTGCCTAATGTTTCACTTTTTTGGACAGACATGCAGCAGGGCGCTGTCTCGCTCTGCGTCACCCTGCCCTGTCGTGGTCGCAAGCAAGGCCTGAAGCATAATTGCCGTCAACATTGTCTGAAGGTATGTATATACCACTTGACTACTTCCATAGAGGGGTGTGCTCGAGCATCAAAGGGCAAAATGCCAGCGTGCAGCTCTTTTAAATTGGACAACATTCCAAACCATGTGTTTTATAGGCAAGAAAGAAGTTTTTCACTTCAGTGGTCTGCGGTGGTAGTGGTTAACTTTCTGCGGAGCTGTAACTTCCTTGTGAATCATGCTAGGGCAGCGCCATTTGAAACCAAATCAGTAGCAATCATAACATGCAGATGGCTAATTCACATACCCTCCTCTGTGGTAATTACTGCATGTGCCTAATGTTTCACTTTTTTTGGACAGACATGCAGCAGGGCGCTGTCTCGCTCTGCGTCCCCCTGCCCTGTCGTGGTCGCAAGCAAGGCCTGAAGCATAATTGCCGTCAACATTGTCTGAAGGTATGTATATACCACTTGACTACTTCCATAGAGGGGTGTGCTCGAGCATCAAAGGGCAAAATGCCAGCGTGCAGCTCTTTTAAATTGGACAACATTCCAAACCATGTGTTTTATAGGCAAGAAAGAAGTTTTTCACTTCAGTGGTCTGCGGTGGTAGTGGTTAACTTTCTGAGGAGCTGTAACTTCCTTGTGAATCATGCTAGGGCAGCGCCATTTGAAACCAAATCAGTAGCAATCATAACATGCAGATGGCTAATTCACATACCCTCCTCTGTGGTAATTACTGCATGTGCCTAACGTTTCACTTTTTTTGGCCAGACATGCAGCAGGGCGCTGTCTCGCTCTGCGTCCCCCTGCCCTGTCGTGGTCGCAAGCAAGGCCTGAAGCATAATTGCCATCAACATTGTCTGAAGGTATGTATATACCACTTGACTACTTCCATAGAGGGGTGTGCTCGAGCATCAAAGGGCAAAATGCCAGCGTGCAGCTCTTTTAAATTGGACAACATTCCAAACCATGTGTTTTATAGGCAAGAAAGAAGTTTTTCACTTCAGTGGTCTGCGGTGGTAGTGGTTAACTTTCTGCGGAGCTGTAACTTCCTTGTGAATCATGCTAGGGCAGCGCCATTTGAAACCAAATCAGTAGCAATCATAACATGCAGATGGCTAATTCACATACCCTCCTCTGTGGTAATTACTGCATGTGCCTAATGTTTCACTTTTTTTGGACAGACATGCAGCAGGGCGCTGTCTCGCTCTGCGTCCCTCTGTCCTGTCGTGGTCGCAAGCAAGGCCTGAAGCATAATTGCCGTCAACATTGTCTGAAGGTATGTATATACCACTTGACTACTTCCATAGAGGGGTGTGCTCGAGCATCAAAGGGCAAAATGCCAGCGTGCAGCTCTTTTAAATTGGACAACATTCCAAACCATGTGTTTTATAGGCAAGAAAGAAGTTTTTCACTTCAGTGGTCTGCGGTGGTAGTGGTTAACTTTTCTGCGGAGCTGTAACTTCCTTGTGAATCATGCTAGGGCAGCGCCATTTGAAACCAAATCAGTAGCAATCATAACATGCAGATGGCTAATTCACATACCCTCCTCTGTGGTAATTACTGCATGTGCCTAATGTTTCACTTTTTTGGACAGACATGCAGCAGGGCGCTGTCTCGCTCTGCGTCCCTCTGTCCTGTCGTGGTCGCAAGCAAGGCCTGAAGCATAATTGCCGTCAACATTGTCTGAAGGTATGTATATACCACTTGACTACTTCCATAGAGGGGTGTGCTCGAGCATCAAAGGGCAAAATGCCAGCGTGCAGCTCTTTTAAATTGGACAACATTCCAAACCATGTGTTTTATAGGCAAGAAAGAAGTTTTTCACTTCAGTGGTCTGCGGTGGTAGTGGTTAACTTTCTGCGGAGCTGTAACTTCCTTGTGAATCATGCTAGGGCAGCGCCATTTGAAACCAAATCAGTAGCAATCATAACATGCAGATGGCTAATTCACATACCCTCCTCTGTGGTAATTACTGCATGTGCCTAATGTTTCACTTTTTTTGGCCAGACATGCAGCAGGGCGCTGTCTCGCTCTGCGTCCCCCTGCCCTGTCGTGGTCGCAAGCAAGGCCTGAAGCATAATTGCCGTCAACATTGTCTGAAGGTATGTATATACCACTTGACTACTTCCATAGAGGGGTGTGCTCGAGCATCAAAGGGCAAAATGCCAGCGTGCAGCTCTTTTAAATTGGACAACATTCCAAACCATGTGTTTTATAGGCAAGAAAGAAGTTTTTCACTTCAGTGGTCTGCGGTGGTAGTGGTTAACTTTCTGAGGAGCTGTAACTTCCTTGTGAATCATGCTAGGGCAGCGCCATTTGAAACCAAATCAGTAGCAATCATAACATGCAGATGGCTAATTCACATACCCTCCTCTGTGGTAATTACTGCATGTGCCTAACGTTTCACTTTTTTGGCCAGACATGCAGCAGGGCGCTGTCTCGCTCTGCGTCCCCCTGCCCTGTCGTGGTCGCAAGCAAGGCCTGAAGCATAATTGCCGTCAACATTGTCTGAAGGTATGTATATACCACTTGACTACTTCCATAGAGGGGTGTGCTCGAGCATCAAAGGGCAAAATGCCAGCGTGCAGCTCTTTTAAATTGGACAACATTCCAAACCATGTGTTTTATAGGCAAGAAAGAAGTTTTTCACTTCAGTGGTCTGCGGTGGTAGTGGTTAACTTTCTGAGGAGCTGTAACTTCCTTGTGAATCATGCTAGGGCAGCGCCATTTGAAACCAAATCAGTAGCAATCATAACATGCAGATGGCTAATTCACATACCCTCCTCTGTGGTAATTACTGCATGTGCCTAATGTTTCACTTTTTTGGCCAGACATGCAGCAGGGCGCTGTCTCGCTCTGCGTCCCCCTGCCCTGTCGTGGTCGCAAGCAAGGCCTGAAGCATAATTGCCGTCAACATTGTCTGAAGGTATGTATATACCACTTGACTACTTCCATAGAGGGGTGTGCTCGAGCATCAAAGGGCAAAATGCCAGCGTGCAGCTCTTTTAAATTGGACAACATTCCAAACCATGTGTTTTATAGGCAAGAAAGAAGTTTTTCACTTCAGTGGTCTGCGGTGGTAGTGGTTAACTTTCTGCGGAGCTGTAACTTCCTTGTGAATCATGCTAGGGCAGCGCCATTTGAAACCAAATCAGTAGCAATCATAACATGCAGATGGCTAATTCACATACCCTCCTCTGTGGTAATTACTGCATGTGCCTAATGTTTCACTTTTTTGGCCAGACATGCAGCAGGGCGCTGTCTCGCTCTGCGTCCCCCTGCCCTGTCGTGGTCGCAAGCAAGGCCTGAAGCATAATTGCCGTCAACATTGTCTGAAGGTATGTATATACCACTTGACTACTTCCATAGAGGGGTGTGCTCGAGCATCAAAGGGCAAAATGCCAGCGTGCAGCTCTTTTAAATTGGACAACATTCCAAACCATGTGTTTTATAGGCAAGAAAGAAGTTTTTCACTTCAGTGGTCTGCGGTGGTAGTGGTTAACTTTCTGCGGAGCTGTAACTTCCTTGTGAATCATGCTAGGGCAGCGCCATTTGAAACCAAATCAGTAGCAATCATAACATGCAGATGGCTAATTCACATACCCTCCTCTGTGGTAATTACTGCATGTGCCTAATGTTTCACTTTTTTGGCCAGACATGCAGCAGGGCGCTGTCTCGCTCTGCGTCCCCCTGCCCTGTCGTGGTCGCAAGCAAGGCCTGAAGCATAATTGCCGTCAACATTGTCTGAAGGTATGTATATACCACTTGACTACTTCCATAGAGGGGTGTGCTCGAGCATCAAAGGGCAAAATGCCAGCGTGCAGCTCTTTTAAATTGGACAACATTCCAAACCATGTGTTTTATAGGCAAGAAAGAAGTTTTTCACTTCAGTGGTCTGCGGTGGTAGTGGTTAACTTTCTGCGGAGCTGTAACTTCCTTGTGAATCATGCTAGGGCAGCGCCATTTGAAACCAAATCAGTAGCAATCATAACATGCAGATGGCTAATTCACATACCCTCCTCTGTGGTAATTACTGCATGTGCCTAATGTTTCACTTTTTTTGGCCAGACATGCAGCAGGGCGCTGTCTCGCTCTGCGTCCCCCTGCCCTGTCGTGGTCGCAAGCAAGGCCTGAAGCATAATTGCCGTCAACATTGTCTGAAGGTATGTATATACCACTTGACTACTTCCATAGAGGGGTGTGCTCGAGCATCAAAGGGCAAAATGCCAGCGTGCAGCTCTTTTAAATTGGACAACATTCCAAACCATGTGTTTTATAGGCAAGAAAGAAGTTTTTCACTTCAGTGGTCTGCGGTGGTAGTGGTTAACTTTCTGAGGAGCTGTAACTTCCTTGTGAATCATGCTAGGGCAGCGCCATTTGAAACCAAATCAGTAGCAATCATAACATGCAGATGGCTAATTCACATACCCTCCTCTGTGGTAATTACTGCATGTGCCTAATGTTTCACTTTTTTTGGCCAGACATGCAGCAGGGCGCTGTCTCGCTCTGCGTCCCTCTGCCCTGTCGTGGTCGCAAGCAAGGCCTGAAGCATAATTGCCGTCAACATTGTCTGAAGGTATGTATATACCACTTGACTACTTCCATAGAGGGGTGTGCTCGAGCATCAAAGGGCAAAATGCCAGCGTGCAGCTCTTTTAAATTGGACAACATTCCAAACCATGTGTTTTATAGGCAAGAAAGAAGTTTTTCACTTCAGTGGTCTGCGGTGGTAGTGGTTAACTTTCTGCGGAGCTGTAACTTCCTTGTGAATCATGCTAGGGCAGCGCCATTTGAAACCAAATCAGTAGCAATCATAACATGCAGATGGCTAATTCACATACCCTCCTCTGTGGTAATTACTGCATGTGCCTAATGTTTCACTTTTTTGGCCAGACATGCAGCAGGGCGCTGTCTCGCTCTGCGTCCCCCTGCCCTGTCGTGGTCGCAAGCAAGGCCTGAAGCATAATTGCCGTCAACATTGTCTGAAGGTATGTATATACCACTTGACTACTTCCATAGAGGGGTGTGCTCGAGCATCAAAGGGCAAAATGCCAGCGTGCAGCTCTTTTAAATTGGACAACATTCCAAACCATGTGTTTTATAGGCAAGAAAGAAGTTTTTCACTTCAGTGGTCTGCGGTGGTAGTGGTTAACTTTTCTGCGGAGCTGTAACTTCCTTGTGAATCATGCTAGGGCAGCGCCATTTGAAACCAAATCAGTAGCAATCATAACATGCAGATGGCTAATTCACATACCCTCCTCTGTGGTAATTACTGCATGTGCCTAATGTTTCACTTTTTTGGCCAGACATGCAGCAGGGCGCTGTCTCGCTCTGCGTCCCCCTGCCCTGTCGTGGTCGCAAGCAAGGCCTGAAGCATAATTGCCGTCAACATTGTCTGAAGGTATGTATATACCACTTGACTACTTCCATAGAGGGGTGTGCTCGAGCATCAAAGGGCAAAATGCCAGCGTGCAGCTCTTTTAAATTGGACAACATTCCAAACCATGTGTTTTATAGGCAAGAAAGAAGTTTTTCACTTCAGTGGTCTGCGGTGGTAGTGGTTAACTTTCTGAGGAGCTGTAACTTCCTTGTGAATCATGCTAGGGCAGCGCCATTTGAAACCAAATCAGTAGCAATCATAACATGCAGATGGCTAATTCACATACCCTCCTCTGTGGTAATTACTGCATGTGCCTAACGTTTCACTTTTTTGGCCAGACATGCAGCAGGGCGCTGTCTCGCTCTGCGTCCCCCTGCCCTGTCGTGGTCGCAAGCAAGGCCTGAAGCATAATTGCCGTCAACATTGTCTGAAGGTATGTATATACCACTTGACTACTTCCATAGAGGGGTGTGCTCGAGCATCAAAGGGCAAAATGCCAGCGTGCAGCTCTTTTAAATTGGACAACATTCCAAACCATGTGTTTTATAGGCAAGAAAGAAGTTTTTCACTTCAGTGGTCTGCGGTGGTAGTGGTTAACTTTCTGCGGAGCTGTAACTTCCTTGTGAATCATGCTAGGGCAGCGCCATTTGAAACCAAATCAGTAGCAATCATAACATGCAGATGGCTAATTCACATACCCTCCTCTGTGGTAATTACTGCATGTGCCTAATGTTTCACTTTTTTTGGCCAGACATGCAGCAGGGCGCTGTCTCGCTCTGCGTCCCCCTGCCCTGTCGTGGTCGCAAGCAAGGCCTGAAGCATAATTGCCGTCAACATTGTCTGAAGGTATGTATATACCACTTGACTACTTCCATAGAGGGGTGTGCTCGAGCATCAAAGGGCAAAATGCCAGCGTGCAGCTCTTTTAAATTGGACAACATTCCAAACCATGTGTTTTATAGGCAAGAAAGAAGTTTTTCACTTCAGTGGTCTGCGGTGGTAGTGGTTAACTTTCTGCGGAGCTGTAACTTCCTTGTGAATCATGCTAGGGCAGCGCCATTTGAAACCAAATCAGTAGCAATCATAACATGCAGATGGCTAATTCACATACCCTCCTCTGTGGTAATTACTGCATGTGCCTAATGTTTCACTTTTTTTGGCCAGACATGCAGCAGGGCGCTGTCTCGCTCTGCGTCCCCCTGCCCTGTCGTGGTCGCAAGCAAGGCCTGAAGCATAATTGCCGTCAACATTGTCTGAAGGTATGTATATACCACTTGACTACTTCCATAGAGGGTGTGCTCGAGCATCAAAGGGCAAAATGCCAGCGTGCAGCTCTTTTAAATTGGACAACATTCCAAACCATGTGTTTTATAGGCAAGAAGAAGTTTTTCACTTCAGTGGTCTGCGGTGGTAGTGGTTAACTTTCTGCGGAGCTGTAACTTCCTTGTGAATCATGCTAGGGCAGCGCCATTTGAAACCAAATCAGTAGCAATCATAACATGCAGATGGCTAATTCACATACCCTCCTCTGTGGTAATTACTGCATGTGCCTAATGTTTCACTTTTTTTGGCCAGACATGCAGCAGGGCGCTGTCTCGCTCTGCGTCCCTCTGTCCTGTCGTGGTCGCAAGCAAGGCCTGAAGCATAATTGCCGTCAACATTGTCTGAAGGTATGTATATACCACTTGACTACTTCCATAGAGGGTGTGCTCGAGCATCAAAGGGCAAAATGCCAGCGTGCAGCTCTTTTAAATTGGACAACATTCCAAACCATGTGTTTTATAGGCAAGAAAGAAGTTTTCACTTCAGTGGTCTGCGGTGGTAGTGGTTAACTTTCTGCGGAGCTGTAACTTCCTTGTGAATCATGCTAGGGCAGCGCCATTTGAAACCAAATCAGTAGCAATCATAACATGCAGATGGCTAATTCACATACCCTCCTCTGTGGTAATTACTGCATGTGCCTAATGTTTCACTTTTTTGGCCAGACATGCAGCAGGGCGCTGTCTCGCTCTGCGTCCCCTGCCCTGTCGTGGTCGCAAGCAAGGCCTGA
>JAZHYW010021210.1:0-22634 GCA_037355805.1 Ixodes ricinus | reverse complement strand
CATACCCTCCTCTGTGGTAATTACTGCATGTGCCTAATGTTTCACTTTTTTTGGCCAGACATGCAGCAGGGCGCTGTCTCGCTCTGCGTCCCCCTGCCCTGTCGTGGTCGCAAGCAAGGCCTGAAGCATAATTGCCGTCAACATTGTCTGAAGGTATGTATATACCACTTGACTACTTCCATAGAGGGGTGTGCTCGAGCATCAAAGGGCAAAATGCCAGCGTGCAGCTCTTTTAAATTGGACAACATTCCAAACCATGTGTTTTATAGGCAAGAAAGAAGTTTTTCACTTCAGTGGTCTGCGGTGGTAGTGGTTAACTTTCTGCGGAGCTGTAACTTCCTTGTGAATCATGCTAGGGCAGCGCCATTTGAAACCAAATCAGTAGCAATCATAACATGCAGATGGCTAATTCACATACCCTCCTCTGTGGTAATTACTGCATGTGCCTAATGTTTCACTTTTTTTGGCCAGACATGCAGCAGGGCGCTGTCTCGCTCTGCGTCCCCCTGCCCTGTCGTGGTCGCAAGCAAGGCCTGAAGCATAATTGCCGTCAACATTGTCTGAAGGTATGTATATACCACTTGACTACTTCCATAGAGGGGTGTGCTCGAGCATCAAAGGGCAAAATGCCAGCGTGCAGCTCTTTTAAATTGGACAACATTCCAAACCATGTGTTTTATAGGCAAGAAAGAAGTTTTTCACTTCAGTGGTCTGCGGTGGTAGTGGTTAACTTTCTGCGGAGCTGTAACTTCCTTGTGAATCATGCTAGGGCAGCGCCATTTGAAACCAAATCAGTAGCAATCATAACATGCAGATGGCTAATTCACATACCCTCCTCTGTGGTAATTACTGCATGTGCCTAATGTTTCACTTTTTTTGGCCAGACATGCAGCAGGGCGCTGTCTCGCTCTGCGTCCCCCTGCCCTGTCGTGGTCGCAAGCAAGGCCTGAAGCATAATTGCCGTCAACATTGTCTGAAGGTATGTATATACCACTTGACTACTTCCATAGAGGGGTGTGCTCGAGCATCAAAGGGCAAAATGCCAGCGTGCAGCTCTTTTAAATTGGACAACATTCCAAACCATGTGTTTTATAGGCAAGAAAGAAGTTTTTCACTTCAGTGGTCTGCGGTGGTAGTGGTTAACTTTCTGAGGAGCTGTAACTTCCTTGTGAATCATGCTAGGGCAGCGCCATTTGAAACCAAATCAGTAGCAATCATAACATGCAGATGGCTAATTCACATACCCTCCTCTGTGGTAATTACTGCATGTGCCTAATGTTTCACTTTTTTGGCCAGACATGCAGCAGGGCGCTGTCTCGCTCTGCGTCCCCCTGCCCTGTCGTGGTCGCAAGCAAGGCCTGAAGCATAATTGCCGTCAACATTGTCTGAAGGTATGTATATACCACTTGACTACTTCCATAGAGGGGTGTGCTCGAGCATCAAAGGGCAAAATGCCAGCGTGCAGCTCTTTTAAATTGGACAACATTCCAAACCATGTGTTTTATAGGCAAGAAAGAAGTTTTTCACTTCAGTGGTCTGCGGTGGTAGTGGTTAACTTTTCTGCGGAGCTGTAACTTCCTTGTGAATCATGCTAGGGCAGCGCCATTTGAAACCAAATCAGTAGCAATCATAACATGCAGATGGCTAATTCACATACCCTCCTCTGTGGTAATTACTGCATGTGCCTAATGTTTCACTTTTTTGGCCAGACATGCAGCAGGGCGCTGTCTCGCTCTGCGTCCCTCTGTCCTGTCGTGGTCGCAAGCAAGGCCTGAAGCATAATTGCCGTCAACATTGTCTGAAGGTATGTATATACCACTTGACTACTTCCATAGAGGGGTGTGCTCGAGCATCAAAGGGCAAAATGCCAGCGTGCAGCTCTTTTAAATTGGACAACATTCCAAACCATGTGTTTTATAGGCAAGAAAGAAGTTTTTCACTTCAGTGGTCTGCGGTGGTAGTGGTTAACTTTCTGCGGAGCTGTAACTTCCTTGTGAATCATGCTAGGGCAGCGCCATTTGAAACCAAATCAGTAGCAATCATAACATGCAGATGGCTAATTCACATACCCTCCTCTGTGGTAATTACTGCATGTGCCTAATGTTTCACTTTTTTGGCCAGACATGCAGCAGGGCGCTGTCTCGCTCTGCGTCCCTCTGTCCTGTCGTGGTCGCAAGCAAGGCCTGAAGCATAATTGCCGTCAACATTGTCTGAAGGTATGTATATACCACTTGACTACTTCCATAGAGGGGTGTGCTCGAGCATCAAAGGGCAAAATGCCAGCGTGCAGCTCTTTTAAATTGGACAACATTCCAAACCATGTGTTTTATAGGCAAGAAAGAAGTTTTTCACTTCAGTGGTCTGCGGTGGTAGTGGTTAACTTTCTGCGGAGCTGTAACTTCCTTGTGAATCATGCTAGGGCAGCGCCATTTGAAACCAAATCAGTAGCAATCATAACATGCAGATGGCTAATTCACATACCCTCCTCTGTGGTAATTACTGCATGTGCCTAATGTTTCACTTTTTTTGGCCAGACATGCAGCAGGGCGCTGTCTCGCTCTGCGTCCCTCTGTCCTGTCGTGGTCGCAAGCAAGGCCTGAAGCATAATTGCCGTCAACATTGTCTGAAGGTATGTATATACCACTTGACTACTTCCATAGAGGGGTGTGCTCGAGCATCAAAGGGCAAAATGCCAGCGTGCAGCTCTTTTAAATTGGACAACATTCCAAACCATGTGTTTTATAGGCAAGAAAGAAGTTTTTCACTTCAGTGGTCTGCGGTGGTAGTGGTTAACTTTCTGCGGAGCTGTAACTTCCTTGTGAATCATGCTAGGGCAGCGCCATTTGAAACCAAATCAGTAGCAATCATAACATGCAGATGGCTAATTCACATACCCTCCTCTGTGGTAATTACTGCATGTGCCTAATGTTTCACTTTTTTTGGCCAGACATGCAGCAGGGCGCTGTCTCGCTCTGCGTCCCTCTGTCCTGTCGTGGTCGCAAGCAAGGCCTGAAGCATAATTGCCGTCAACATTGTCTGAAGGTATGTATATACCACTTGACTACTTCCATAGAGGGGTGTGCTCGAGCATCAAAGGGCAAAATGCCAGCGTGCAGCTCTTTTAAATTGGACAACATTCCAAACCATGTGTTTTATAGGCAAGAAAGAAGTTTTTCACTTCAGTGGTCTGCGGTGGTAGTGGTTAACTTTCTGCGGAGCTGTAACTTCCTTGTGAATCATGCTAGGGCAGCGCCATTTGAAACCAAATCAGTAGCAATCATAACATGCAGATGGCTAATTCACATACCCTCCTCTGTGGTAATTACTGCATGTGCCTAATGTTTCACTTTTTTTGGCCAGACATGCAGCAGGGCGCTGTCTCGCTCTGCGTCCCCCTGCCCTGTCGTGGTCGCAAGCAAGGCCTGAAGCATAATTGCCGTCAACATTGTCTGAAGGTATGTATATACCACTTGACTACTTCCATAGAGGGGTGTGCTCGAGCATCAAAGGGCAAAATGCCAGCGTGCAGCTCTTTTAAATTGGACAACATTCCAAACCATGTGTTTTATAGGCAAGAAAGAAGTTTTTCACTTCAGTGGTCTGCGGTGGTAGTGGTTAACTTTCTGCGGAGCTGTAACTTCCTTGTGAATCATGCTAGGGCAGCGCCATTTGAAACCAAATCAGTAGCAATCATAACATGCAGATGGCTAATTCACATACCCTCCTCTGTGGTAATTACTGCATGTGCCTAATGTTTCACTTTTTTGGCCAGACATGCAGCAGGGCGCTGTCTCGCTCTGCGTCCCCCTGCCCTGTCGTGGTCGCAAGCAAGGCCTGAAGCATAATTGCCGTCAACATTGTCTGAAGGTATGTATATACCACTTGACTACTTCCATAGAGGGGTGTGCTCGAGCATCAAAGGGCAAAATGCCAGCGTGCAGCTCTTTTAAATTGGACAACATTCCAAACCATGTGTTTTATAGGCAAGAAAGAAGTTTTTCACTTCAGTGGTCTGCGGTGGTAGTGGTTAACTTTCTGCGGAGCTGTAACTTCCTTGTGAATCATGCTAGGGCAGCGCCATTTGAAACCAAATCAGTAGCAATCATAACATGCAGATGGCTAATTCACATACCCTCCTCTGTGGTAATTACTGCATGTGCCTAATGTTTCACTTTTTTTGGCCAGACATGCAGCAGGGCGCTGTCTCGCTCTGCGTCCCTCTGTCCTGTCGTGGTCGCAAGCAAGGCCTGAAGCATAATTGCCGTCAACATTGTCTGAAGGTATGTATATACCACTTGACTACTTCCATAGAGGGGTGTGCTCGAGCATCAAAGGGCAAAATGCCAGCGTGCAGCTCTTTTAAATTGGACAACATTCCAAACCATGTGTTTTATAGGCAAGAAAGAGTTTTTCACTTCAGTGGTCTGCGGTGGTAGTGGTTAACTTTCTGCGGAGCTGTAACTTCCTTGTGAATCATGCTAGGGCAGCGCCATTTGAAACCAAATCAGTAGCAATCATAACATGCAGATGGCTAATTCACATACCCTCCTCTGTGGTAATTACTGCATGTGCCTAATGTTTCACTTTTTTGGCCAGACATGCAGCAGGGCGCTGTCTCGCTCTGCGTCCCCCTGCCCTGTCGTGGTCGCAAGCAAGGCCTGAAGCATAATTGCCGTCAACATTGTCTGAAGGTATGTATATACCACTTGACTACTTCCATAGAGGGGTGTGCTCGAGCATCAAAGGGCAAAATGCCAGCGTGCAGCTCTTTTAAATTGGACAACATTCCAAACCATGTGTTTTATAGGCAAGAAAGAAGTTTTTCACTTCAGTGGTCTGCGGTGGTAGTGGTTAACTTTCTGAGGAGCTGTAACTTCCTTGTGAATCATGCTAGGGCAGCGCCATTTGAAACCAAATCAGTAGCAATCATAACATGCAGATGGCTAATTCACATACCCTCCTCTGTGGTAATTACTGCATGTGCCTAATGTTTCACTTTTTTGGCCAGACATGCAGCAGGGCGCTGTCTCGCTCTGCGTCCCCCTGCCCTGTCGTGGTCGCAAGCAAGGCCTGAAGCATAATTGCCGTCAACATTGTCTGAAGGTATGTATATACCACTTGACTACTTCCATAGAGGGGTGTGCTCGAGCATCAAAGGGCAAAATGCCAGCGTGCAGCTCTTTTAAATTGGACAACATTCCAAACCATGTGTTTTATAGGCAAGAAAGAAGTTTTTCACTTCAGTGGTCTGCGGTGGTAGTGGTTAACTTTCTGAGGAGCTGTAACTTCCTTGTGAATCATGCTAGGGCAGCGCCATTTGAAACCAAATCAGTAGCAATCATAACATGCAGATGGCTAATTCACATACCCTCCTCTGTGGTAATTACTGCATGTGCCTAATGTTTCACTTTTTTGGCCAGACATGCAGCAGGGCGCTGTCTCGCTCTGCGTCCCCCTGCCCTGTCGTGGTCGCAAGCAAGGCCTGAAGCATAATTGCCGTCAACATTGTCTGAAGGTATGTATATACCACTTGACTACTTCCATAGAGGGGTGTGCTCTGAGCATCAAAGGGCAAAATGCCAGCGTGCAGCTCTTTTAAATTGGACAACATTCCAAACCATGTGTTTTATAGGCAAGAAAGAAGTTTTTCACTTCAGTGGTCTGCGGTGGTAGTGGTTAACTTTCTGCGGAGCTGTAACTTCCTTGTGAATCATGCTAGGGCAGCGCCATTTGAAACCAAATCAGTAGCAATCATAACATGCAGATGGCTAATTCACATACCCTCCTCTGTGGTAATTACTGCATGTGCCTAATGTTTCACTTTTTTTGGCCAGACATGCAGCAGGGCGCTGTCTCGCTCTGCGTCCCTCTGTCCTGTCGTGGTCGCAAGCAAGGCCTGAAGCATAATTGCCGTCAACATTGTCTGAAGGTATGTATATACCACTTGACTACTTCCATAGAGGGGTGTGCTCGAGCATCAAAGGGCAAAATGCCAGCGTGCAGCTCTTTTAAATTGGACAACATTCCAAACCATGTGTTTTATAGGCAAGAAAGAAGTTTTTCACTTCAGTGGTCTGCGGTGGTAGTGGTTAACTTTCTGCGGAGCTGTAACTTCCTTGTGAATCATGCTAGGGCAGCGCCATTTGAAACCAAATCAGTAGCAATCATAACATGCAGATGGCTAATTCACATACCCTCCTCTGTGGTAATTACTGCATGTGCCTAATGTTTCACTTTTTTGGCCAGACATGCAGCAGGGCGCTGTCTCGCTCTGCGTCCCCCTGCCCTGTCGTGGTCGCAAGCAAGGCCTGAAGCATAATTGCCGTCAACATTGTCTGAAGGTATGTATATACCACTTGACTACTTCCATAGAGGGGTGTGCTCGAGCATCAAAGGGCAAAATGCCAGCGTGCAGCTCTTTTAAATTGGACAACATTCCAAACCATGTGTTTTATAGGCAAGAAAGAAGTTTTTCACTTCAGTGGTCTGCGGTGGTAGTGGTTAACTTTCTGCGGAGCTGTAACTTCCTTGTGAATCATGCTAGGGCAGCGCCATTTGAAACCAAATCAGTAGCAATCATAACATGCAGATGGCTAATTCACATACCCTCCTCTGTGGTAATTACTGCATGTGCCTAATGTTTCACTTTTTTGGCCAGACATGCAGCAGGGCGCTGTCTCGCTCTGCGTCCCTCTGCCCTGTCGTGGTCGCAAGCAAGGCCTGAAGCATAATTGCCGTCAACATTGTCTGAAGGTATGTATATACCACTTGACTACTTCCATAGAGGGGTGTGCTCGAGCATCAAAGGGCAAAATGCCAGCGTGCAGCTCTTTTAAATTGGACAACATTCCAAACCATGTGTTTTATAGGCAAGAAAGAAGTTTTTCACTTCAGTGGTCTGCGGTGGTAGTGGTTAACTTTCTGCGGAGCTGTAACTTCCTTGTGAATCATGCTAGGGCAGCGCCATTTGAAACCAAATCAGTAGCAATCATAACATGCAGATGGCTAATTCACATACCCTCCTCTGTGGTAATTACTGCATGTGCCTAATGTTTCACTTTTTTTGGCCAGACATGCAGCAGGGCGCTGTCTCGCTCTGCGTCCCTCTGTCCTGTCGTGGTCGCAAGCAAGGCCTGAAGCATAATTGCCGTCAACATTGTCTGAAGGTATGTATATACCACTTGACTACTTCCATAGAGGGGTGTGCTCGAGCATCAAAGGGCAAAATGCCAGCGTGCAGCTCTTTTAAATTGGACAACATTCCAAACCATGTGTTTTATAGGCAAGAAAGAAGTTTTTCACTTCAGTGGTCTGCGGTGGTAGTGGTTAACTTTCTGCGGAGCTGTAACTTCCTTGTGAATCATGCTAGGGCAGCGCCATTTGAAACCAAATCAGTAGCAATCATAACATGCAGATGGCTAATTCACATACCCTCCTCTGTGGTAATTACTGCATGTGCCTAATGTTTCACTTTTTTTGGCCAGACATGCAGCAGGGCGCTGTCTCGCTCTGCGTCCCCCTGCCCTGTCGTGGTCGCAAGCAAGGCCTGAAGCATAATTGCCGTCAACATTGTCTGAAGGTATGTATATACCACTTGACTACTTCCATAGAGGGGTGTGCTCGAGCATCAAAGGGCAAAATGCCAGCGTGCAGCTCTTTTAAATTGGACAACATTCCAAACCATGTGTTTTATAGGCAAGAAAGAAGTTTTTCACTTCAGTGGTCTGCGGTGGTAGTGGTTAACTTTCTGCGGAGCTGTAACTTCCTTGTGAATCATGCTAGGGCAGCGCCATTTGAAACCAAATCAGTAGCAATCATAACATGCAGATGGCTAATTCACATACCCTCCTCTGTGGTAATTACTGCATGTGCCTAATGTTTCACTTTTTTTGGCCAGACATGCAGCAGGGCGCTGTCTCGCTCTGCGTCCCCCTGCCCTGTCGTGGTCGCAAGCAAGGCCTGAAGCATAATTGCCGTCAACATTGTCTGAAGGTATGTATATACCACTTGACTACTTCCATAGAGGGGTGTGCTCGAGCATCAAAGGGCAAAATGCCAGCGTGCAGCTCTTTTAAATTGGACAACATTCCAAACCATGTGTTTTATAGGCAAGAAAGAAGTTTTTCACTTCAGTGGTCTGCGGTGGTAGTGGTTAACTTTCTGCGGAGCTGTAACTTCCTTGTGAATCATGCTAGGGCAGCGCCATTTGAAACCAAATCAGTAGCAATCATAACATGCAGATGGCTAATTCACATACCCTCCTCTGTGGTAATTACTGCATGTGCCTAATGTTTCACTTTTTTGGCCAGACATGCAGCAGGGCGCTGTCTCGCTCTGCGTCCCTCTGCCCTGTCGTGGTCGCAAGCAAGGCCTGAAGCATAATTGCCGTCAACATTGTCTGAAGGTATGTATATACCACTTGACTACTTCCATAGAGGGGTGTGCTCGAGCATCAAAGGGCAAAATGCCAGCGTGCAGCTCTTTTAAATTGGACAACATTCCAAACCATGTGTTTTATAGGCAAGAAAGAAGTTTTTCACTTCAGTGGTCTGCGGTGGTAGTGGTTAACTTTCTGCGGAGCTGTAACTTCCTTGTGAATCATGCTAGGGCAGCGCCATTTGAAACCAAATCAGTAGCAATCATAACATGCAGATGGCTAATTCACATACCCTCCTCTGTGGTAATTACTGCATGTGCCTAATGTTTCACTTTTTTGGCCAGACATGCAGCAGGGCGCTGTCTCGCTCTGCGTCCCTCTGTCCTGTCGTGGTCGCAAGCAAGGCCTGAAGCATAATTGCCGTCAACATTGTCTGAAGGTATGTATATACCACTTGACTACTTCCATAGAGGGGTGTGCTCGAGCATCAAAGGGCAAAATGCCAGCGTGCAGCTCTTTTAAATTGGACAACATTCCAAACCATGTGTTTTATAGGCAAGAAAGAAGTTTTTCACTTCAGTGGTCTGCGGTGGTAGTGGTTAACTTTCTGAGGAGCTGTAACTTCCTTGTGAATCATGCTAGGGCAGCGCCATTTGAAACCAAATCAGTAGCAATCATAACATGCAGATGGCTAATTCACATACCCTCCTCTGTGGTAATTACTGCATGTGCCTAATGTTTCACTTTTTTTGGCCAGACATGCAGCAGGGCGCTGTCTCGCTCTGCGTCCCCCTGCCCTGTCGTGGTCGCAAGCAAGGCCTGAAGCATAATTGCCGTCAACATTGTCTGAAGGTATGTATATACCACTTGACTACTTCCATAGAGGGGTGTGCTCGAGCATCAAAGGGCAAAATGCCAGCGTGCAGCTCTTTTAAATTGGACAACATTCCAAACCATGTGTTTTATAGGCAAGAAAGAAGTTTTTCACTTCAGTGGTCTGCGGTGGTAGTGGTTAACTTTCTGCGGAGCTGTAACTTCCTTGTGAATCATGCTAGGGCAGCGCCATTTGAAACCAAATCAGTAGCAATCATAACATGCAGATGGCTAATTCACATACCCTCCTCTGTGGTAATTACTGCATGTGCCTAATGTTTCACTTTTTTTGGCCAGACATGCAGCAGGGCGCTGTCTCGCTCTGCGTCCCTCTGTCCTGTCGTGGTCGCAAGCAAGGCCTGAAGCATAATTGCCGTCAACATTGTCTGAAGGTATGTATATACCACTTGACTACTTCCATAGAGGGGTGTGCTCGAGCATCAAAGGGCAAAATGCCAGCGTGCAGCTCTTTTAAATTGGACAACATTCCAAACCATGTGTTTTATAGGCAAGAAAGAAGTTTTTCACTTCAGTGGTCTGCGGTGGTAGTGGTTAACTTTCTGCGGAGCTGTAACTTCCTTGTGAATCATGCTAGGGCAGCGCCATTTGAAACCAAATCAGTAGCAATCATAACATGCAGATGGCTAATTCACATACCCTCCTCTGTGGTAATTACTGCATGTGCCTAATGTTTCACTTTTTTGGCCAGACATGCAGCAGGGCGCTGTCTCGCTCTGCGTCCCCCTGCCCTGTCGTGGTCGCAAGCAAGGCCTGAAGCATAATTGCCGTCAACATTGTCTGAAGGTATGTATATACCACTTGACTACTTCCATAGAGGGGTGTGCTCGAGCATCAAAGGGCAAAATGCCAGCGTGCAGCTCTTTTAAATTGGACAACATTCCAAACCATGTGTTTTATAGGCAAGAGAAGTTTTTCACTTCAGTGGTCTGCGGTGGTAGTGGTTAACTTTCTGCGGAGCTGTAACTTCCTTGTGAATCATGCTAGGGCAGCGCCATTTGAAACCAAATCAGTAGCAATCATAACATGCAGATGGCTAATTCACATACCCTCCTCTGTGGTAATTACTGCATGTGCCTAATGTTTCACTTTTTTTGGCCAGACATGCAGCAGGGCGCTGTCTCGCTCTGCGTCCCTCTGTCCTGTCGTGGTCGCAAGCAAGGCCTGAAGCATAATTGCCGTCAACATTGTCTGAAGGTATGTATATACCACTTGACTACTTCCATAGAGGGGTGTGCTCGAGCATCAAAGGGCAAAATGCCAGCGTGCAGCTCTTTTAAATTGGACAACATTCCAAACCATGTGTTTTATAGGCAAGAAAGAAGTTTTTCACTTCAGTGGTCTGCGGTGGTAGTGGTTAACTTTCTGAGGAGCTGTAACTTCCTTGTGAATCATGCTAGGGCAGCGCCATTTGAAACCAAATCAGTAGCAATCATAACATGCAGATGGCTAATTCACATACCCTCCTCTGTGGTAATTACTGCATGTGCCTAATGTTTCACTTTTTTGGCCAGACATGCAGCAGGGCGCTGTCTCGCTCTGCGTCCCCCTGCCCTGTCGTGGTCGCAAGCAAGGCCTGAAGCATAATTGCCGTCAACATTGTCTGAAGGTATGTATATACCACTTGACTACTTCCATAGAGGGGTGTGCTCGAGCATCAAAGGGCAAAATGCCAGCGTGCAGCTCTTTTAAATTGGACAACATTCCAAACCATGTGTTTTATAGGCAAGAAAGAAGTTTTTCACTTCAGTGGTCTGCGGTGGTAGTGGTTAACTTTCTGCGGAGCTGTAACTTCCTTGTGAATCATGCTAGGGCAGCGCCATTTGAAACCAAATCAGTAGCAATCATAACATGCAGATGGCTAATTCACATACCCTCCTCTGTGGTAATTACTGCATGTGCCTAATGTTTCACTTTTTTTGGCCAGACATGCAGCAGGGCGCTGTCTCGCTCTGCGTCCCTCTGTCCTGTCGTGGTCGCAAGCAAGGCCTGAAGCATAATTGCCGTCAACATTGTCTGAAGGTATGTATATACCACTTGACTACTTCCATAGAGGGGTGTGCTCGAGCATCAAAGGGCAAAATGCCAGCGTGCAGCTCTTTTAAATTGGACAACATTCCAAACCATGTGTTTTATAGGCAAGAAAGAAGTTTTTCACTTCAGTGGTCTGCGGTGGTAGTGGTTAACTTTCTGCGGAGCTGTAACTTCCTTGTGAATCATGCTAGGGCAGCGCCATTTGAAACCAAATCAGTAGCAATCATAACATGCAGATGGCTAATTCACATACCCTCCTCTGTGGTAATTACTGCATGTGCCTAATGTTTCACTTTTTTTGGCCAGACATGCAGCAGGGCGCTGTCTCGCTCTGCGTCCCTCTGTCCTGTCGTGGTCGCAAGCAAGGCCTGAAGCATAATTGCCGTCAACATTGTCTGAAGGTATGTATATACCACTTGACTACTTCCATAGAGGGGTGTGCTCGAGCATCAAAGGGCAAAATGCCAGCGTGCAGCTCTTTTAAATTGGACAACATTCCAAACCATGTGTTTTATAGGCAAGAAAGAAGTTTTTCACTTCAGTGGTCTGCGGTGGTAGTGGTTAACTTTCTGAGGAGCTGTAACTTCCTTGTGAATCATGCTAGGGCAGCGCCATTTGAAACCAAATCAGTAGCAATCATAACATGCAGATGGCTAATTCACATACCCTCCTCTGTGGTAATTACTGCATGTGCCTAATGTTTCACTTTTTTTGGCCAGACATGCAGCAGGGCGCTGTCTCGCTCTGCGTCCCTCTGCCCTGTCGTGGTCGCAAGCAAGGCCTGAAGCATAATTGCCGTCAACATTGTCTGAAGGTATGTATATACCACTTGACTACTTCCATAGAGGGGTGTGCTCGAGCATCAAAGGGCAAAATGCCAGCGTGCAGCTCTTTTAAATTGGACAACATTCCAAACCATGTGTTTTATAGGCAAGAAAGAAGTTTTTCACTTCAGTGGTCTGCGGTGGTAGTGGTTAACTTTCTGCAGGAGCTGTAACTTCCTTGTGAATCATGCTAGGGCAGCGCCATTTGAAACCAAATCAGTAGCAATCATAACATGCAGATGGCTAATTCACATACCCTCCTCTGTGGTAATTACTGCATGTGCCTAATGTTTCACTTTTTTTGGCCAGACATGCAGCAGGGCGCTGTCTCGCTCTGCGTCCCCCTGCCCTGTCGTGGTCGCAAGCAAGGCCTGAAGCATAATTGCCGTCAACATTGTCTGAAGGTATGTATATACCACTTGACTACTTCCATAGAGGGGTGTGCTCGAGCATCAAAGGGCAAAATGCCAGCGTGCAGCTCTTTTAAATTGGACAACATTCCAAACCATGTGTTTTATAGGCAAGAAAGAAGTTTTTCACTTCAGTGGTCTGCGGTGGTAGTGGTTAACTTTCTGCGGAGCTGTAACTTCCTTGTGAATCATGCTAGGGCAGCGCCATTTGAAACCAAATCAGTAGCAATCATAACATGCAGATGGCTAATTCACATACCCTCCTCTGTGGTAATTACTGCATGTGCCTAATGTTTCACTTTTTTTGGCCAGACATGCAGCAGGGCGCTGTCTCGCTCTGCGTCCCTCTGTCCTGTCGTGGTCGCAAGCAAGGCCTGAAGCATAATTGCCGTCAACATTGTCTGAAGGTATGTATATACCACTTGACTACTTCCATAGAGGGGTGTGCTCGAGCATCAAAGGGCAAAATGCCAGCGTGCAGCTCTTTTAAATTGGACAACATTCCAAACCATGTGTTTTATAGGCAAGAAAGAAGTTTTTCACTTCAGTGGTCTGCGGTGGTAGTGGTTAACTTTCTGCGGAGCTGTAACTTCCTTGTGAATCATGCTAGGGCAGCGCCATTTGAAACCAAATCAGTAGCAATCATAACATGCAGATGGCTAATTCACATACCCTCCTCTGTGGTAATTACTGCATGTGCCTAATGTTTCACTTTTTTTGGCCAGACATGCAGCAGGGCGCTGTCTCGCTCTGCGTCCCCCTGCCCTGTCGTGGTCGCAAGCAAGGCCTGAAGCATAATTGCCGTCAACATTGTCTGAAGGTATGTATATACCACTTGACTACTTCCATAGAGGGGTGTGCTCGAGCATCAAAGGGCAAAATGCCAGCGTGCAGCTCTTTTAAATTGGACAACATTCCAAACCATGTGTTTTATAGGCAAGAAAGAAGTTTTTCACTTCAGTGGTCTGCGGTGGTAGTGGTTAACTTTCTGCGGAGCTGTAACTTCCTTGTGAATCATGCTAGGGCAGCGCCATTTGAAACCAAATCAGTAGCAATCATAACATGCAGATGGCTAATTCACATACCCTCCTCTGTGGTAATTACTGCATGTGCCTAATGTTTCACTTTTTTTGGCCAGACATGCAGCAGGGCGCTGTCTCGCTCTGCGTCCCTCTGTCCTGTCGTGGTCGCAAGCAAGGCCTGAAGCATAATTGCCGTCAACATTGTCTGAAGGTATGTATATACCACTTGACTACTTCCATAGAGGGGTGTGCTCGAGCATCAAAGGGCAAAATGCCAGCGTGCAGCTCTTTTAAATTGGACAACATTCCAAACCATGTGTTTTATAGGCAAGAAAGAAGTTTTTCACTTCAGTGGTCTGCGGTGGTAGTGGTTAACTTTCTGCGGAGCTGTAACTTCCTTGTGAATCATGCTAGGGCAGCGCCATTTGAAACCAAATCAGTAGCAATCATAACATGCAGATGGCTAATTCACATACCCTCCTCTGTGGTAATTACTGCATGTGCCTAATGTTTCACTTTTTTGGCCAGACATGCAGCAGGGCGCTGTCTCGCTCTGCGTCCCCCTGCCCTGTCGTGGTCGCAAGCAAGGCCTGAAGCATAATTGCCGTCAACATTGTCTGAAGGTATGTATATACCACTTGACTACTTCCATAGAGGGGTGTGCTCGAGCATCAAAGGGCAAAATGCCAGCGTGCAGCTCTTTTAAATTGGACAACATTCCAAACCATGTGTTTTATAGGCAAGAAAGAAGTTTTTCACTTCAGTGGTCTGCGGTGGTAGTGGTTAACTTTCTGCGGAGCTGTAACTTCCTTGTGAATCATGCTAGGGCAGCGCCATTTGAAACCAAATCAGTAGCAATCATAACATGCAGATGGCTAATTCACATACCCTCCTCTGTGGTAATTACTGCATGTGCCTAATGTTTCACTTTTTTTGGCCAGACATGCAGCAGGGCGCTGTCTCGCTCTGCGTCCCTCTGTCCTGTCGTGGTCGCAAGCAAGGCCTGAAGCATAATTGCCGTCAACATTGTCTGAAGGTATGTATATACCACTTGACTACTTCCATAGAGGGGTGTGCTCGAGCATCAAAGGGCAAAATGCCAGCGTGCAGCTCTTTTAAATTGGACAACATTCCAAACCATGTGTTTTATAGGCAAGAAAGAAGTTTTTCACTTCAGTGGTCTGCGGTGGTAGTGGTTAACTTTCTGCGGAGCTGTAACTTCCTTGTGAATCATGCTAGGGCAGCGCCATTTGAAACCAAATCAGTAGCAATCATAACATGCAGATGGCTAATTCACATACCCTCCTCTGTGGTAATTACTGCATGTGCCTAATGTTTCACTTTTTTTGGCCAGACATGCAGCAGGGCGCTGTCTCGCTCTGCGTCCCCCTGCCCTGTCGTGGTCGCAAGCAAGGCCTGAAGCATAATTGCCGTCAACATTGTCTGAAGGTATGTATATACCACTTGACTACTTCCATAGAGGGGTGTGCTCGAGCATCAAAGGGCAAAATGCCAGCGTGCAGCTCTTTTAAATTGGACAACATTCCAAACCATGTGTTTTATAGGCAAGAAAGAAGTTTTTCACTTCAGTGGTCTGCGGTGGTAGTGGTTAACTTTCTGCGGAGCTGTAACTTCCTTGTGAATCATGCTAGGGCAGCGCCATTTGAAACCAAATCAGTAGCAATCATAACATGCAGATGGCTAATTCACATACCCTCCTCTGTGGTAATTACTGCATGTGCCTAATGTTTCACTTTTTTTGGCCAGACATGCAGCAGGGCGCTGTCTCGCTCTGCGTCCCTCTGTCCTGTCGTGGTCGCAAGCAAGGCCTGAAGCATAATTGCCGTCAACATTGTCTGAAGGTATGTATATACCACTTGACTACTTCCATAGAGGGGTGTGCTCGAGCATCAAAGGGCAAAATGCCAGCGTGCAGCTCTTTTAAATTGGACAACATTCCAAACCATGTGTTTTATAGGCAAGAAAGAAGTTTTTCACTTCAGTGGTCTGCGGTGGTAGTGGTTAACTTTCTGCGGAGCTGTAACTTCCTTGTGAATCATGCTAGGGCAGCGCCATTTGAAACCAAATCAGTAGCAATCATAACATGCAGATGGCTAATTCACATACCCTCCTCTGTGGTAATTACTGCATGTGCCTAATGTTTCACTTTTTTTGGCCAGACATGCAGCAGGGCGCTGTCTCGCTCTGCGTCCCTCTGTCCTGTCGTGGTCGCAAGCAAGGCCTGAAGCATAATTGCCGTCAACATTGTCTGAAGGTATGTATATACCACTTGACTACTTCCATAGAGGGGTGTGCTCGAGCATCAAAGGGCAAAATGCCAGCGTGCAGCTCTTTTAAATTGGACAACATTCCAAACCATGTGTTTTATAGGCAAGAAAGAAGTTTTTCACTTCAGTGGTCTGCGGTGGTAGTGGTTAACTTTCTGAGGAGCTGTAACTTCCTTGTGAATCATGCTAGGGCAGCGCCATTTGAAACCAAATCAGTAGCAATCATAACATGCAGATGGCTAATTCACATACCCTCCTCTGTGGTAATTACTGCATGTGCCTAATGTTTCACTTTTTTTGGCCAGACATGCAGCAGGGCGCTGTCTCGCTCTGCGTCCCCCTGCCCTGTCGTGGTCGCAAGCAAGGCCTGAAGCATAATTGCCGTCAACATTGTCTGAAGGTATGTATATACCACTTGACTACTTCCATAGAGGGGTGTGCTCGAGCATCAAAGGGCAAAATGCCAGCGTGCAGCTCTTTTAAATTGGACAACATTCCAAACCATGTGTTTTATAGGCAAGAAAGAAGTTTTTCACTTCAGTGGTCTGCGGTGGTAGTGGTTAACTTTCTGCGGAGCTGTAACTTCCTTGTGAATCATGCTAGGGCAGCGCCATTTGAAACCAAATCAGTAGCAATCATAACATGCAGATGGCTAATTCACATACCCTCCTCTGTGGTAATTACTGCATGTGCCTAATGTTTCACTTTTTTTGGCCAGACATGCAGCAGGGCGCTGTCTCGCTCTGCGTCCCTCTGTCCTGTCGTGGTCGCAAGCAAGGCCTGAAGCATAATTGCCGTCAACATTGTCTGAAGGTATGTATATACCACTTGACTACTTCCATAGAGGGGTGTGCTCGAGCATCAAAGGGCAAAATGCCAGCGTGCAGCTCTTTTAAATTGGACAACATTCCAAACCATGTGTTTTATAGGCAAGAAAGAAGTTTTTCACTTCAGTGGTCTGCGGTGGTAGTGGTTAACTTTCTGCGGAGCTGTAACTTCCTTGTGAATCATGCTAGGGCAGCGCCATTTGAAACCAAATCAGTAGCAATCATAACATGCAGATGGCTAATTCACATACCCTCCTCTGTGGTAATTACTGCATGTGCCTAATGTTTCACTTTTTTTGGCCAGACATGCAGCAGGGCGCTGTCTCGCTCTGCGTCCCCCTGCCCTGTCGTGGTCGCAAGCAAGGCCTGAAGCATAATTGCCGTCAACATTGTCTGAAGGTATGTATATACCACTTGACTACTTCCATAGAGGGGTGTGCTCGAGCATCAAAGGGCAAAATGCCAGCGTGCAGCTCTTTTAAATTGGACAACATTCCAAACCATGTGTTTTATAGGCAAGAAAGAAGTTTTTCACTTCAGTGGTCTGCGGTGGTAGTGGTTAACTTTCTGCGGAGCTGTAACTTCCTTGTGAATCATGCTAGGGCAGCGCCATTTGAAACCAAATCAGTAGCAATCATAACATGCAGATGGCTAATTCACATACCCTCCTCTGTGGTAATTACTGCATGTGCCTAATGTTTCACTTTTTTTGGCCAGACATGCAGCAGGGCGCTGTCTCGCTCTGCGTCCCTCTGTCCTGTCGTGGTCGCAAGCAAGGCCTGAAGCATAATTGCCGTCAACATTGTCTGAAGGTATGTATATACCACTTGACTACTTCCATAGAGGGGTGTGCTCGAGCATCAAAGGGCAAAATGCCAGCGTGCAGCTCTTTTAAATTGGACAACATTCCAAACCATGTGTTTTATAGGCAAGAAAGAAGTTTTTCACTTCAGTGGTCTGCGGTGGTAGTGGTTAACTTTCTGCAGGAGCTGTAACTTCCTTGTGAATCATGCTAGGGCAGCGCCATTTGAAACCAAATCAGTAGCAATCATAACATGCAGATGGCTAATTCACATACCCTCCTCTGTGGTAATTACTGCATGTGCCTAATGTTTCACTTTTTTTGGCCAGACATGCAGCAGGGCGCTGTCTCGCTCTGCGTCCCTCTGTCCTGTCGTGGTCGCAAGCAAGGCCTGAAGCATAATTGCCGTCAACATTGTCTGAAGGTATGTATATACCACTTGACTACTTCCATAGAGGGGTGTGCTCGAGCATCAAAGGGCAAAATGCCAGCGTGCAGCTCTTTTAAATTGGACAACATTCCAAACCATGTGTTTTATAGGCAAGAAAGAAGTTTTTCACTTCAGTGGTCTGCGGTGGTAGTGGTTAACTTTCTGCGGAGCTGTAACTTCCTTGTGAATCATGCTAGGGCAGCGCCATTTGAAACCAAATCAGTAGCAATCATAACATGCAGATGGCTAATTCACATACCCTCCTCTGTGGTAATTACTGCATGTGCCTAATGTTTCACTTTTTTGGCCAGACATGCAGCAGGGCGCTGTCTCGCTCTGCGTCCCTCTGTCCTGTCGTGGTCGCAAGCAAGGCCTGAAGCATAATTGCCGTCAACATTGTCTGAAGGTATGTATATACCACTTGACTACTTCCATAGAGGGGTGTGCTCGAGCATCAAAGGGCAAAATGCCAGCGTGCAGCTCTTTTAAATTGGACAACATTCCAAACCATGTGTTTTATAGGCAAGAAAGAAGTTTTTCACTTCAGTGGTCTGCGGTGGTAGTGGTTAACTTTCTGCGGAGCTGTAACTTCCTTGTGAATCATGCTAGGGCAGCGCCATTTGAAACCAAATCAGTAGCAATCATAACATGCAGATGGCTAATTCACATACCCTCCTCTGTGGTAATTACTGCATGTGCCTAATGTTTCACTTTTTTGGCCAGACATGCAGCAGGGCGCTGTCTCGCTCTGCGTCCCTCTGCCCTGTCGTGGTCGCAAGCAAGGCCTGAAGCATAATTGCCGTCAACATTGTCTGAAGGTATGTATATACCACTTGACTACTTCCATAGAGGGGTGTGCTCGAGCATCAAAGGGCAAAATGCCAGCGTGCAGCTCTTTTAAATTGGACAACATTCCAAACCATGTGTTTTATAGGCAAGAAAGAAGTTTTTCACTTCAGTGGTCTGCGGTGGTAGTGGTTAACTTTCTGCGGAGCTGTAACTTCCTTGTGAATCATGCTAGGGCAGCGCCATTTGAAACCAAATCAGTAGCAATCATAACATGCAGATGGCTAATTCACATACCCTCCTCTGTGGTAATTACTGCATGTGCCTAATGTTTCACTTTTTTGGCCAGACATGCAGCAGGGCGCTGTCTCGCTCTGCGTCCCCCTGCCCTGTCGTGGTCGCAAGCAAGGCCTGAAGCATAATTGCCGTCAACATTGTCTGAAGGTATGTATATACCACTTGACTACTTCCATAGAGGGGTGTGCTCGAGCATCAAAGGGCAAAATGCCAGCGTGCAGCTCTTTTAAATTGGACAACATTCCAAACCATGTGTTTTATAGGCAAGAAAGAAGTTTTTCACTTCAGTGGTCTGCGGTGGTAGTGGTTAACTTTCTGCAGGAGCTGTAACTTCCTTGTGAATCATGCTAGGGCAGCGCCATTTGAAACCAAATCAGTAGCAATCATAACATGCAGATGGCTAATTCACATACCCTCCTCTGTGGTAATTACTGCATGTGCCTAATGTTTCACTTTTTTTGGCCAGACATGCAGCAGGGCGCTGTCTCGCTCTGCGTCCCTCTGTCCTGTCGTGGTCGCAAGCAAGGCCTGAAGCATAATTGCCGTCAACATTGTCTGAAGGTATGTATATACCACTTGACTACTTCCATAGAGGGGTGTGCTCGAGCATCAAAGGGCAAAATGCCAGCGTGCAGCTCTTTTAAATTGGACAACATTCCAAACCATGTGTTTTATAGGCAAGAAAGAAGTTTTTCACTTCAGTGGTCTGCGGTGGTAGTGGTTAACTTTCTGCAGGAGCTGTAACTTCCTTGTGAATCATGCTAGGGCAGCGCCATTTGAAACCAAATCAGTAGCAATCATAACATGCAGATGGCTAATTCACATACCCTCCTCTGTGGTAATTACTGCATGTGCCTAATGTTTCACTTTTTTGGCCAGACATGCAGCAGGGCGCTGTCTCGCTCTGCGTCCCCCTGCCCTGTCGTGGTCGCAAGCAAGGCCTGAAGCATAATTGCCGTCAACATTGTCTGAAGGTATGTATATACCACTTGACTACTTCCATAGAGGGGTGTGCTCGAGCATCAAAGGGCAAAATGCCAGCGTGCAGCTCTTTTAAATTGGACAACATTCCAAACCATGTGTTTTATAGGCAAGAAAGAAGTTTTTCACTTCAGTGGTCTGCGGTGGTAGTGGTTAACTTTCTGCGGAGCTGTAACTTCCTTGTGAATCATGCTAGGGCAGCGCCATTTGAAACCAAATCAGTAGCAATCATAACATGCAGATGGCTAATTCACATACCCTCCTCTGTGGTAATTACTGCATGTGCCTAATGTTTCACTTTTTTGGCCAGACATGCAGCAGGGCGCTGTCTCGCTCTGCGTCCCTCTGTCCTGTCGTGGTCGCAAGCAAGGCCTGAAGCATAATTGCCGTCAACATTGTCTGAAGGTATGTATATACCACTTGACTACTTCCATAGAGGGGTGTGCTCGAGCATCAAAGGGCAAAATGCCAGCGTGCAGCTCTTTTAAATTGGACAACATTCCAAACCATGTGTTTTATAGGCAAGAAAGAAGTTTTTCACTTCAGTGGTCTGCGGTGGTAGTGGTTAACTTTCTGCGGAGCTGTAACTTCCTTGTGAATCATGCTAGGGCAGCGCCATTTGAAACCAAATCAGTAGCAATCATAACATGCAGATGGCTAATTCACATACCCTCCTCTGTGGTAATTACTGCATGTGCCTAATGTTTCACTTTTTTTGGCCAGACATGCAGCAGGGCGCTGTCTCGCTCTGCGTCCCTCTGCCCTGTCGTGGTCGCAAGCAAGGCCTGAAGCATAATTGCCGTCAACATTGTCTGAAGGTATGTATATACCACTTGACTACTTCCATAGAGGGGTGTGCTCGAGCATCAAAGGGCAAAATGCCAGCGTGCAGCTCTTTTAAATTGGACAACATTCCAAACCATGTGTTTTATAGGCAAGAAAGAAGTTTTTCACTTCAGTGGTCTGCGGTGGTAGTGGTTAACTTTCTGCGGAGCTGTAACTTCCTTGTGAATCATGCTAGGGCAGCGCCATTTGAAACCAAATCAGTAGCAATCATAACATGCAGATGGCTAATTCACATACCCTCCTCTGTGGTAATTACTGCATGTGCCTAATGTTTCACTTTTTTGGCCAGACATGCAGCAGGGCGCTGTCTCGCTCTGCGTCCCCCTGCCCTGTCGTGGTCGCAAGCAAGGCCTGAAGCATAATTGCCGTCAACATTGTCTGAAGGTATGTATATACCACTTGACTACTTCCATAGAGGGGTGTGCTCGAGCATCAAAGGGCAAAATGCCAGCGTGCAGCTCTTTTAAATTGGACAACATTCCAAACCATGTGTTTTATAGGCAAGAAAGAAGTTTTTCACTTCAGTGGTCTGCGGTGGTAGTGGTTAACTTTCTGCGGAGCTGTAACTTCCTTGTGAATCATGCTAGGGCAGCGCCATTTGAAACCAAATCAGTAGCAATCATAACATGCAGATGGCTAATTCACATACCCTCCTCTGTGGTAATTACTGCATGTGCCTAATGTTTCACTTTTTTTGGCCAGACATGCAGCAGGGCGCTGTCTCGCTCTGCGTCCCTCTGTCCTGTCGTGGTCGCAAGCAAGGCCTGAAGCATAATTGCCGTCAACATTGTCTGAAGGTATGTATATACCACTTGACTACTTCCATAGAGGGGTGTGCTCGAGCATCAAAGGGCAAAATGCCAGCGTGCAGCTCTTTTAAATTGGACAACATTCCAAACCATGTGTTTTATAGGCAAGAAAGAAGTTTTTCACTTCAGTGGTCTGCGGTGGTAGTGGTTAACTTTCTGCGGAGCTGTAACTTCCTTGTGAATCATGCTAGGGCAGCGCCATTTGAAACCAAATCAGTAGCAATCATAACATGCAGATGGCTAATTCACATACCCTCCTCTGTGGTAATTACTGCATGTGCCTAATGTTTCACTTTTTTGGCCAGACATGCAGCAGGGCGCTGTCTCGCTCTGCGTCCCCCTGCCCTGTCGTGGTCGCAAGCAAGGCCTGAAGCATAATTGCCGTCAACATTGTCTGAAGGTATGTATATACCACTTGACTACTTCCATAGAGGGGTGTGCTCGAGCATCAAAGGGCAAAATGCCAGCGTGCAGCTCTTTTAAATTGGACAACATTCCAAACCATGTGTTTTATAGGCAAGAAAGAAGTTTTTCACTTCAGTGGTCTGCGGTGGTAGTGGTTAACTTTCTGCGGAGCTGTAACTTCCTTGTGAATCATGCTAGGGCAGCGCCATTTGAAACCAAATCAGTAGCAATCATAACATGCAGATGGCTAATTCACATACCCTCCTCTGTGGTAATTACTGCATGTGCCTAATGTTTCACTTTTTTTGGCCAGACATGCAGCAGGGCGCTGTCTCGCTCTGCGTCCCTCTGTCCTGTCGTGGTCGCAAGCAAGGCCTGAAGCATAATTGCCGTCAACATTGTCTGAAGGTATGTATATACCACTTGACTACTTCCATAGAGGGGTGTGCTCGAGCATCAAAGGGCAAAATGCCAGCGTGCAGCTCTTTTAAATTGGACAACATTCCAAACCATGTGTTTTACAGGCAAAGAAGTTTTTCACTTCAGTGGTCTGCGGTGGTAGTGGTTAACTTTCTGCGGAGCTGTAACTTCCTTGTGAATCATGC
>JAZHYW010021207.1:0-87327 GCA_037355805.1 Ixodes ricinus | reverse complement strand
GTGCTCGAGCATCAAAGGGCAAAATGCCAGCGTGCAGCTCTTTTAAATTGGACAACATTCCAAACCATGTGTTTTATAGGCAAGAAAGAAGTTTTTCACTTCAGTGGTCTGCGGTGGTAGTGGTTAACTTTTGAGGAGCTGTAACTTCCTTGTGAATCATGCTAGGCAGCGCCATTTGAAACCAAATCAGTAGCAATCATAACATGCAGATGGCTAATTCACATACCCTCCTCTGTGGTAATTACTGCATGTGCCTAATGTTTCACTTTTTTTGGCCAGACATGCAGCAGGGCGCTGTCTCTGCTCTGCGTCCCCCTGCCCTGTCGTGGTCGCAAGCAAGGCCTGAAGCATAATTGCCGTCAACATTGTCTGAAGGTATGTATATACCACTTGACTACTTCCATAGAGGGGTGTGCTCGAGCATCAAAGGGCAAAATGCCAGCGTGCAGCTCTTTTAAATTGGACAACATTCCAAACCATGTGTTTTATAGGCAAGAAAGAAGTTTTTCACTTCAGTGGTCTGCGGTGGTAGTGGTTAACTTTTCTGCGGAGCTGTAACTTCCTTGTGAATCATGCTAGGGCAGCGCCATTTGAAACCAAATCAGTAGCAATCATAACATGCAGATGGCTAATTCACATACCCTCCTCTGTGGTAATTACTGCATGTGCCTAATGTTTCACTTTTTTTGGCCAGACATGCAGCAGGGCGCTGTCTCGCTCTGCGTCCCTCTGTCCTGTCGTGGTCGCAAGCAAGGCCTGAAGCATAATTGCCGTCAACATTGTCTGAAGGTATGTATATACCACTTGACTACTTCCATAGAGGGGTGTGCTCTGAGCATCAAAGGGCAAAATGCCAGCGTGCAGCTCTTTTAAATTGGACAACATTCCAAACCATGTGTTTTATAGGCAAGAAAGAAGTTTTTCACTTCAGTGGTCTGCGGTGGTAGTGGTTAACTTTCTGAGAGCTGTAACTTCCTTGTGAATCATGCTAGGGCAGCGCCATTTGAAACCAAATCAGTAGCAATCATAACATGCAGATGGCTAATTCACATACCCTCCTCTGTGGTAATTACTGCATGTGCCTAATGTTTCACTTTTTTTGGCCAGACATGCAGCAGGGCGCTGTCTCGCTCTGCGTCCCTCTGCCCTGTCGTGGTCGCAAGCAAGGCCTGAAGCATAATTGCCGTCAACATTGTCTGAAGGTATGTATATACCACTTGACTACTTCCATAGAGGGGTGTGCTCGAGCATCAAAGGGCAAAATGCCAGCGTGCAGCTCTTTTAAATTGGACAACATTCCAAACCATGTGTTTTATAGGCAAGAAAGAAGTTTTTCACTTCAGTGGTCTGCGGTGGTAGTGGTTAACTTTCTGCGGAGCTGTAACTTCCTTGTGAATCATGCTAGGGCAGCGCCATTTGAAACCAAATCAGTAGCAATCATAACATGCAGATGGCTAATTCACATACCCTCCTCTGTGGTAATTACTGCATGTGCCTAATGTTTCACTTTTTTTGGCCAGACATGCAGCAGGGCGCTGTCTCGCTCTGCGTCCCCCTGCCCTGTCGTGGTCGCAAGCAAGGCCTGAAGCATAATTGCCGTCAACATTGTCTGAAGGTATGTATATACCACTTGACTACTTCCATAGAGGGGTGTGCTCGAGCATCAAAGGGCAAAATGCCAGCGTGCAGCTCTTTTAAATTGGACAACATTCCAAACCATGTGTTTTATAGGCAAGAAAGAAGTTTTTCACTTCAGTGGTCTGCGGTGGTAGTGGTTAACTTTTCTGCGGAGCTGTAACTTCCTTGTGAATCATGCTAGGGCAGCGCCATTTGAAACCAAATCAGTAGCAATCATAACATGCAGATGGCTAATTCACATACCCTCCTCTGTGGTAATTACTGCATGTGCCTAATGTTTCACTTTTTTTGGCCAGACATGCAGCAGGGCGCTGTCTCGCTCTGCGTCCCTCTGTCCTGTCGTGGTCGCAAGCAAGGCCTGAAGCATAATTGCCGTCAACATTGTCTGAAGGTATGTATATACCACTTGACTACTTCCATAGAGGGGTGTGCTCGAGCATCAAAGGGCAAAATGCCAGCGTGCAGCTCTTTTAAATTGGACAACATTCCAAACCATGTGTTTTATAGGCAAGAAAGAAGTTTTTCACTTCAGTGGTCTGCGGTGGTAGTGGTTAACTTTCTGCAGGAGCTGTAACTTCCTTGTGAATCATGCTAGGGCAGCGCCATTTGAAACCAAATCAGTAGCAATCATAACATGCAGATGGCTAATTCACATACCCTCCTCTGTGGTAATTACTGCATGTGCCTAATGTTTCACTTTTTTGGCCAGACATGCAGCAGGGCGCTGTCTCGCTCTGCGTCCCCCTGCCCTGTCGTGGTCGCAAGCAAGGCCTGAAGCATAATTGCCGTCAACATTGTCTGAAGGTATGTATATACCACTTGACTACTTCCATAGAGGGGTGTGCTCGAGCATCAAAGGGCAAAATGCCAGCGTGCAGCTCTTTTAAATTGGACAACATTCCAAACCATGTGTTTTATAGGCAAGAAAGAAGTTTTTCACTTCAGCGGTCTGCGGTGGTAGTGGTTAACTTTCTGCGGAGCTGTAACTTCCTTGTGAATCATGCTAGGGCAGCGCCATTTGAAACCAAATCAGTAGCAATCATAACATGCAGATGGCTAATTCACATACCCTCCTCTGTGGTAATTACTGCATGTGCCTAATGTTTCACTTTTTTTGGCCAGACATGCAGCAGGGCGCTGTCTCGCTCTGCGTCCCCCTGCCCTGTCGTGGTCGCAAGCAAGGCCTGAAGCATAATTGCCGTCAACATTGTCTGAAGGTATGTATATACCACTTGACTACTTCCATAGAGGGGTGTGCTCGAGCATCAAAGGGCAAAATGCCAGCGTGCAGCTCTTTTAAATTGGACAACATTCCAAACCATGTGTTTTATAGGCAAGAAAGTTTTTCACTTCAGTGGTCTGCGGTGGTAGTGGTTAACTTTTCTGCGGAGCTGTAACTTCCTTGTGAATCATGCTAGGGCAGCGCCATTTGAAACCAAATCAGTAGCAATCATAACATGCAGATGGCTAATTCACATACCCTCCTCTGTGGTAATTACTGCATGTGCCTAATGTTTCACTTTTTTGGCCAGACATGCAGCAGGGCGCTGTCTCGCTCTGCGTCCCCCTGCCCTGTCGTGGTCGCAAGCAAGGCCTGAAGCATAATTGCCGTCAACATTGTCTGAAGGTATGTATATACCACTTGACTACTTCCATAGAGGGGTGTGCTCGAGCATCAAAGGGCAAAATGCCAGCGTGCAGCTCTTTTAAATTGGACAACATTCCAAACCATGTGTTTTATAGGCAAGAAAGAAGTTTTTCACTTCAGTGGTCTGCGGTGGTAGTGGTTAACTTTCTGCGAGAGCTGTAACTTCCTTGTGAATCATGCTAGGGCAGCGCCATTTGAAACCAAATCAGTAGCAATCATAACATGCAGATGGCTAATTCACATACCCTCCTCTGTGGTAATTACTGCATGTGCCTAATGTTTCACTTTTTTTGGCCAGACATGCAGCAGGGCGCTGTCTCGCTCTGCGTCCCCCTGCCCTGTCGTGGTCGCAAGCAAGGCCTGAAGCATAATTGCCGTCAACATTGTCTGAAGGTATGTATATACCACTTGACTACTTCCATAGAGGGGTGTGCTCGAGCATCAAAGGGCAAAATGCCAGCGTGCAGCTCTTTTAAATTGGACAACATTCCAAACCATGTGTTTTATAGGCAAGAAAGAAGTTTTTCACTTCAGTGGTCTGCGGTGGTAGTGGTTAACTTTCTGAGGAGCTGTAACTTCCTTGTGAATCATGCTAGGGCAGCGCCATTTGAAACCAAATCAGTAGCAATCATAACATGCAGATGGCTAATTCACATACCCTCCTCTGTGGTAATTACTGCATGTGCCTAATGTTTCACTTTTTTGGCCAGACATGCAGCAGGGCGCTGTCTCGCTCTGCGTCCCCCTGCCCTGTCGTGGTCGCAAGCAAGGCCTGAAGCATAATTGCCGTCAACATTGTCTGAAGGTATGTATATACCACTTGACTACTTCCATAGAGGGGTGTGCTCGAGCATCAAAGGGCAAAATGCCAGCGTGCAGCTCTTTTAAATTGGACAACATTCCAAACCATGTGTTTTATAGGCAAGAAAGAAGTTTTTCACTTCAGTGGTCTGCGGTGGTAGTGGTTAACTTTCTGCAGGAGCTGTAACTTCCTTGTGAATCATGCTAGGGCAGCGCCATTTGAAACCAAATCAGTAGCAATCATAACATGCAGATGGCTAATTCACATACCCTCCTCTGTGGTAATTACTGCATGTGCCTAATGTTTCACTTTTTTTGGCCAGACATGCAGCAGGGCGCTGTCTCGCTCTGCGTCCCTCTGTCCTGTCGTGGTCGCAAGCAAGGCCTGAAGCATAATTGCCGTCAACATTGTCTGAAGGTATGTATATACCACTTGACTACTTCCATAGAGGGGTGTGCTCGAGCATCAAAGGGCAAAATGCCAGCGTGCAGCTCTTTTAAATTGGACAACATTCCAAACCATGTGTTTTATAGGCAAGAAAGAAGTTTTTCACTTCAGTGGTCTGCGGTGGTGGTGGTTAACTTCTCTGCGGAGCTGTAACTTCCTTGTGAATCATGCTAGGGCAGCGCCATTTGAAACCAAATCAGTAGCAATCATAACATGCAGATGGCTAATTCACATACCCTCCTCTGTGGTAATTACTGCATGTGCCTAATGTTTCACTTTTTTTGGCCAGACATGCAGCAGGGCGCTGTCTCGCTCTGCGTCCCCCTGCCCTGTCGTGGTCGCAAGCAAGGCCTGAAGCATAATTGCCGTCAACATTGTCTGAAGGTATGTATATACCACTTGACTACTTCCATAGAGGGGTGTGCTCGAGCATCAAAGGGCAAAATGCCAGCGTGCAGCTCTTTTAAATTGGACAACATTCCAAACCATGTGTTTTATAGGCAAGAAAGAAGTTTTTCACTTCAGTGGTCTGCGGTGGTAGTGGTTAACTTTTCTGCGGAGCTGTAACTTCCTTGTGAATCATGCTAGGGCAGCGCCATTTGAAACCAAATCAGTAGCAATCATAACATGCAGATGGCTAATTCACATACCCTCCTCTGTGGTAATTACTGCATGTGCCTAATGTTTCACTTTTTTTGGCCAGACATGCAGCAGGGCGCTGTCTCGCTCTGCGTCCCCCTGCCCTGTCGTGGTCGCAAGCAAGGCCTGAAGCATAATTGCCGTCAACATTGTCTGAAGGTATGTATATACCACTTGACTACTTCCATAGAGGGGTGTGCTCGAGCATCAAAGGGCAAAATGCCAGCGTGCAGCTCTTTTAAATTGGACAACATTCCAAACCATGTGTTTTATAGGCAAGAAAGAAGTTTTTCACTTCAGTGGTCTGCGGTGGTAGTGGTTAACTTTCTGCAGGAGCTGTAACTTCCTTGTGAATCATGCTAGGGCAGCGCCATTTGAAACCAAATCAGTAGCAATCATAACATGCAGATGGCTAATTCACATACCCTCCTCTGTGGTAATTACTGCATGTGCCTAATGTTTCACTTTTTTTGGCCAGACATGCAGCAGGGCGCTGTCTCGCTCTGCGTCCCCCTGCCCTGTCGTGGTCGCAAGCAAGGCCTGAAGCATAATTGCCGTCAACATTGTCTGAAGGTATGTATATACCACTTGACTACTTCCATAGAGGGGTGTGCTCGAGCATCAAAGGGCAAAATGCCAGCGTGCAGCTCTTTTAAATTGGACAACATTCCAAACCATGTGTTTTATAGGCAAGAAAGAAGTTTTTCACTTCAGTGGTCTGCGGTGGTAGTGGTTAACTTTTCTGCGGAGCTGTAACTTCCTTGTGAATCATGCTAGGGCAGCGCCATTTGAAACCAAATCAGTAGCAATCATAACATGCAGATGGCTAATTCACATACCCTCCTCTGTGGTAATTACTGCATGTGCCTAATGTTTCACTTTTTTTGGCCAGACATGCAGCAGGGCGCTGTCTCGCTCTGCGTCCCCCTGCCCTGTCGTGGTCGCAAGCAAGGCCTGAAGCATAATTGCCGTCAACATTGTCTGAAGGTATGTATATACCACTTGACTACTTCCATAGAGGGGTGTGCTCGAGCATCAAAGGGCAAAATGCCAGCGTGCAGCTCTTTTAAATTGGACAACATTCCAAACCATGTGTTTTATAGGCAAGAAAGAAGTTTTTCACTTCAGTGGTCTGCGGTGGTAGTGGTTAACTTTCTGAGGAGCTGTAACTTCCTTGTGAATCATGCTAGGGCAGCGCCATTTGAAACCAAATCAGTAGCAATCATAACATGCAGATGGCTAATTCACATACCCTCCTCTGTGGTAATTACTGCATGTGCCTAATGTTTCACTTTTTTTGGCCAGACATGCAGCAGGGCGCTGTCTCGCTCTGCGTCCCCCTGCCCTGTCGTGGTCGCAAGCAAGGCCTGAAGCATAATTGCCGTCAACATTGTCTGAAGGTATGTATATACCACTTGACTACTTCCATAGAGGGGTGTGCTCGAGCATCAAAGGGCAAAATGCCAGCGTGCAGCTCTTTAAATTGGACAACATTCCAAACCATGTGTTTTATAGGCAAGAAAGAAGTTTTTCACTTCAGTGGTCTGCGGTGGTAGTGGTTAACTTTCTGCGGAGCTGTAACTTCCTTGTGAATCATGCTAGGGCAGCGCCATTTGAAACCAAATCAGTAGCAATCATAACATGCAGATGGCTAATTCACATACCCTCCTCTGTGGTAATTACTGCATGTGCCTAATGTTTCACTTTTTTGGCCAGACATGCAGCAGGGCGCTGTCTCGCTCTGCGTCCCCCTGCCCTGTCGTGGTCGCAAGCAAGGCCTGAAGCATAATTGCCGTCAACATTGTCTGAAGGTATGTATATACCACTTGACTACTTCCATAGAGGGGTGTGCTCGAGCATCAAAGGGCAAAATGCCAGCGTGCAGCTCTTTTAAATTGGACAACATTCCAAACCATGTGTTTTATAGGCAAGAAAGAAGTTTTTCACTTCAGTGGTCTGCGGTGGTGGTGGTTAACTTTTCTGCGGAGCTGTAACTTCCTTGTGAATCATGCTAGGGCAGCGCCATTTGAAACCAAATCAGTAGCAATCATAACATGCAGATGGCTAATTCACATACCCTCCTCTGTGGTAATTACTGCATGTGCCTAATGTTTCACTTTTTTTGGCCAGACATGCAGCAGGGCGCTGTCTCGCTCTGCGTCCCCCTGCCCTGTCGTGGTCGCAAGCAAGGCCTGAAGCATAATTGCCGTCAACATTGTCTGAAGGTATGTATATACCACTTGACTACTTCCATAGAGGGGTGTGCTCGAGCATCAAAGGGCAAAATGCCAGCGTGCAGCTCTTTTAAATTGGACAACATTCCAAACCATGTGTTTTATAGGCAAGAAAGAAGTTTTTCACTTCAGTGGTCTGCGGTGGTAGTGGTTAACTTTCTGAGGAGCTGTAACTTCCTTGTGAATCATGCTAGGGCAGCGCCATTTGAAACCAAATCAGTAGCAATCATAACATGCAGATGGCTAATTCACATACCCTCCTCTGTGGTAATTACTGCATGTGCCTAATGTTTCACTTTTTTGGCCAGACATGCAGCAGGGCGCTGTCTCGCTCTGCGTCCCCCTGCCCTGTCGTGGTCGCAAGCAAGGCCTGAAGCATAATTGCCGTCAACATTGTCTGAAGGTATGTATATACCACTTGACTACTTCCATAGAGGGGTGTGCTCGAGCATCAAAGGGCAAAATGCCAGCGTGCAGCTCTTTTAAATTGGACAACATTCCAAACCATGTGTTTTATAGGCAAGAAAGAAGTTTTTCACTTCAGTGGTCTGCGGTGGTAGTGGTTAACTTTCTGAGGAGCTGTAACTTCCTTGTGAATCATGCTAGGGCAGCGCCATTTGAAACCAAATCAGTAGCAATCATAACATGCAGATGGCTAATTCACATACCCTCCTCTGTGGTAATTACTGCATGTGCCTAATGTTTCACTTTTTTTGGCCAGACATGCAGCAGGGCGCTGTCTCGCTCTGCGTCCCCCTGCCCTGTCGTGGTCGCAAGCAAGGCCTGAAGCATAATTGCCGTCAACATTGTCTGAAGGTATGTATATACCACTTGACTACTTCCATAGAGGGGTGTGCTCGAGCATCAAAGGGCAAAATGCCAGCGTGCAGCTCTTTTAAATTGGACAACATTCCAAACCATGTGTTTTATAGGCAAGAAAGAAGTTTTTCACTTCAGTGGTCTGCGGTGGTAGTGGTTAACTTTTCTGCGGAGCTGTAACTTCCTTGTGAATCATGCTAGGGCAGCGCCATTTGAAACCAAATCAGTAGCAATCATAACATGCAGATGGCTAATTCACATACCCTCCTCTGTGGTAATTACTGCATGTGCCTAATGTTTCACTTTTTTGGCCAGACATGCAGCAGGGCGCTGTCTCGCTCTGCGTCCCCCTGCCCTGTCGTGGTCGCAAGCAAGGCCTGAAGCATAATTGCCGTCAACATTGTCTGAAGGTATGTATATACCACTTGACTACTTCCATAGAGGGGTGTGCTCGAGCATCAAAGGGCAAAATGCCAGCGTGCAGCTCTTTTAAATTGGACAACATTCCAAACCATGTGTTTTATAGGCAAGAAAGAAGTTTTTCACTTCAGTGGTCTGCGGTGGTAGTGGTTAACTTTCTGAGGAGCTGTAACTTCCTTGTGAATCATGCTAGGGCAGCGCCATTTGAAACCAAATCAGTAGCAATCATAACATGCAGATGGCTAATTCACATACCCTCCTCTGTGGTAATTACTGCATGTGCCTAATGTTTCACTTTTTTTGGCCAGACATGCAGCAGGGCGCTGTCTCGCTCTGCGTCCCCCTGCCCTGTCGTGGTCGCAAGCAAGGCCTGAAGCATAATTGCCGTCAACATTGTCTGAAGGTATGTATATACCACTTGACTACTTCCATAGAGGGGTGTGCTCGAGCATCAAAGGGCAAAATGCCAGCGTGCAGCTCTTTTAAATTGGACAACATTCCAAACCATGTGTTTTATAGGCAAGAAAGAAGTTTTTCACTTCAGTGGTCTGCGGTGGTAGTGGTTAACTTTTCTGCGGAGCTGTAACTTCCTTGTGAATCATGCTAGGGCAGCGCCATTTGAAACCAAATCAGTAGCAATCATAACATGCAGATGGCTAATTCACATACCCTCCTCTGTGGTAATTACTGCATGTGCCTAATGTTTCACTTTTTTTGGCCAGACATGCAGCAGGGCGCTGTCTCGCTCTGCGTCCCCCTGCCCTGTCGTGGTCGCAAGCAAGGCCTGAAGCATAATTGCCGTCAACATTGTCTGAAGGTATGTATATACCACTTGACTACTTCCATAGAGGGGTGTGCTCGAGCATCAAAGGGCAAAATGCCAGCGTGCAGCTCTTTTAAATTGGACAACATTCCAAACCATGTGTTTTATAGGCAAGAAAGAAGTTTTTCACTTCAGTGGTCTGCGGTGGTAGTGGTTAACTTTCTGAGGAGCTGTAACTTCCTTGTGAATCATGCTAGGGCAGCGCCATTTGAAACCAAATCAGTAGCAATCATAACATGCAGATGGCTAATTCACATACCCTCCTCTGTGGTAATTACTGCATGTGCCTAATGTTTCACTTTTTTGGCCAGACATGCAGCAGGGCGCTGTCTCGCTCTGCGTCCCCCTGCCCTGTCGTGGTCGCAAGCAAGGCCTGAAGCATAATTGCCGTCAACATTGTCTGAAGGTATGTATATACCACTTGACTACTTCCATAGAGGGGTGTGCTCGAGCATCAAAGGGCAAAATGCCAGCGTGCAGCTCTTTTAAATTGGACAACATTCCAAACCATGTGTTTTATAGGCAAGAAAGAAGTTTTTCACTTCAGTGGTCTGCGGTGGTAGTGGTTAACTTTTCTGCGGAGCTGTAACTTCCTTGTGAATCATGCTAGGGCAGCGCCATTTGAAACCAAATCAGTAGCAATCATAACATGCAGATGGCTAATTCACATACCCTCCTCTGTGGTAATTACTGCATGTGCCTAATGTTTCACTTTTTTTGGCCAGACATGCAGCAGGGCGCTGTCTCGCTCTGCGTCCCCCTGCCCTGTCGTGGTCGCAAGCAAGGCCTGAAGCATAATTGCCGTCAACATTGTCTGAAGGTATGTATATACCACTTGACTACTTCCATAGAGGGGTGTGCTCGAGCATCAAAGGGCAAAATGCCAGCGTGCAGCTCTTTTAAATTGGACAACATTCCAAACCATGTGTTTTATAGGCAAGAAAGAAGTTTTTCACTTCAGTGGTCTGCGGTGGTAGTGGTTAACTTTTCTGCGGAGCTGTAACTTCCTTGTGAATCATGCTAGGGCAGCGCCATTTGAAACCAAATCAGTAGCAATCATAACATGCAGATGGCTAATTCACATACCCTCCTCTGTGGTAATTACTGCATGTGCCTAATGTTTCACTTTTTTTGGCCAGACATGCAGCAGGGCGCTGTCTCGCTCTGCGTCCCCCTGCCCTGTCGTGGTCGCAAGCAAGGCCTGAAGCATAATTGCCGTCAACATTGTCTGAAGGTATGTATATACCACTTGACTACTTCCATAGAGGGGTGTGCTCGAGCATCAAAGGGCAAAATGCCAGCGTGCAGCTCTTTTAAATTGGACAACATTCCAAACCATGTGTTTTATAGGCAAGAAAGAGTTTTTCACTTCAGTGGTCTGCGGTGGTAGTGGTTAACTTTCTGCGGAGCTGTAACTTCCTTGTGAATCATGCTAGGGCAGCGCCATTTGAAACCAAATCAGTAGCAATCATAACATGCAGATGGCTAATTCACATACCCTCCTCTGTGGTAATTACTGCATGTGCCTAATGTTTCACTTTTTTGGCCAGACATGCAGCAGGGCGCTGTCTCGCTCTGCGTCCCCCTGCCCTGTCGTGGTCGCAAGCAAGGCCTGAAGCATAATTGCCGTCAACATTGTCTGAAGGTATGTATATACCACTTGACTACTTCCATAGAGGGGTGTGCTCGAGCATCAAAGGGCAAAATGCCAGCGTGCAGCTCTTTTAAATTGGACAACATTCCAAACCATGTGTTTTATAGGCAAGAAAGAAGTTTTTCACTTCAGTGGTCTGCGGTGGTAGTGGTTAACTTTTCTGCGGAGCTGTAACTTCCTTGTGAATCATGCTAGGGCAGCGCCATTTGAAACCAAATCAGTAGCAATCATAACATGCAGATGGCTAATTCACATACCCTCCTCTGTGGTAATTACTGCATGTGCCTAATGTTTCACTTTTTTGGCCAGACATGCAGCAGGGCGCTGTCTCGCTCTGCGTCCCTCTGTCCTGTCGTGGTCGCAAGCAAGGCCTGAAGCATAATTGCCGTCAACATTGTCTGAAGGTATGTATATACCACTTGACTACTTCCATAGAGGGGTGTGCTCGAGCATCAAAGGGCAAAATGCCAGCGTGCAGCTCTTTTAAATTGGACAACATTCCAAACCATGTGTTTTATAGGCAAGAAAGAAGTTTTTCACTTCAGTGGTCTGCGGTGGTAGTGGTTAACTTTTCTGCGGAGCTGTAACTTCCTTGTGAATCATGCTAGGGCAGCGCCATTTGAAACCAAATCAGTAGCAATCATAACATGCAGATGGCTAATTCACATACCCTCCTCTGTGGTAATTACTGCATGTGCCTAATGTTTCACTTTTTTGGCCAGACATGCAGCAGGGCGCTGTCTCGCTCTGCGTCCCCCTGCCCTGTCGTGGTCGCAAGCAAGGCCTGAAGCATAATTGCCGTCAACATTGTCTGAAGGTATGTATATACCACTTGACTACTTCCATAGAGGGGTGTGCTCGAGCATCAAAGGGCAAAATGCCAGCGTGCAGCTCTTTTAAATTGGACAACATTCCAAACCATGTGTTTTATAGGCAAGAAAGAAGTTTTTCACTTCAGTGGTCTGCGGTGGTAGTGGTTAACTTTCTGAGGAGCTGTAACTTCCTTGTGAATCATGCTAGGGCAGCGCCATTTGAAACCAAATCAGTAGCAATCATAACATGCAGATGGCTAATTCACATACCCTCCTCTGTGGTAATTACTGCATGTGCCTAATGTTTCACTTTTTTGGCCAGACATGCAGCAGGGCGCTGTCTCGCTCTGCGTCCCCCTGCCCTGTCGTGGTCGCAAGCAAGGCCTGAAGCATAATTGCCGTCAACATTGTCTGAAGGTATGTATATACCACTTGACTACTTCCATAGAGGGGTGTGCTCGAGCATCAAAGGGCAAAATGCCAGCGTGCAGCTCTTTTAAATTGGACAACATTCCAAACCATGTGTTTTATAGGCAAGAAAGAAGTTTTTCACTTCAGTGGTCTGCGGTGGTAGTGGTTAACTTTTCTGCGGAGCTGTAACTTCCTTGTGAATCATGCTAGGGCAGCGCCATTTGAAACCAAATCAGTAGCAATCATAACATGCAGATGGCTAATTCACATACCCTCCTCTGTGGTAATTACTGCATGTGCCTAATGTTTCACTTTTTTGGCCAGACATGCAGCAGGGCGCTGTCTCGCTCTGCGTCCCTCTGCCCTGTCGTGGTCGCAAGCAAGGCCTGAAGCATAATTGCCGTCAACATTGTCTGAAGGTATGTATATACCACTTGACTACTTCCATAGAGGGGTGTGCTCGAGCATCAAAGGGCAAAATGCCAGCGTGCAGCTCTTTTAAATTGGACAACATTCCAAACCATGTGTTTTATAGGCAAGAAAGAAGTTTTTCACTTCAGTGGTCTGCGGTGGTAGTGGTTAACTTTTCATGGAGCTGTAACTTCCTTGTGAATCATGCTAGGGCAGCGCCATTTGAAACCAAATCAGTAGCAATCATAACATGCAGATGGCTAATTCACATACCCTCCTCTGTGGTAATTACTGCATGTGCCTAATGTTTCACTTTTTTGGCCAGACATGCAGCAGGGCGCTGTCTCGCTCTGCGTCCCCCTGCCCTGTCGTGGTCGCAAGCAAGGCCTGAAGCATAATTGCCGTCAACATTGTCTGAAGGTATGTATATACCACTTGACTACTTCCATAGAGGGGTGTGCTCGAGCATCAAAGGGCAAAATGCCAGCGTGCAGCTCTTTTAAATTGGACAACATTCCAAACCATGTGTTTTATAGGCAAGAAAGAAGTTTTTCACTTCAGTGGTCTGCGGTGGTAGTGGTTAACTTTTCTGTGGAGCTGTAACTTCCTTGTGAATCATGCTAGGGCAGCGCCATTTGAAACCAAATCAGTAGCAATCATAACATGCAGATGGCTAATTCACATACCCTCCTCTGTGGTAATTACTGCATGTGCCTAATGTTTCACTTTTTTTGGCCAGACATGCAGCAGGGCGCTGTCTCGCTCTGCGTCCCCCTGCCCTGTCGTGGTCGCAAGCAAGGCCTGAAGCATAATTGCCGTCAACATTGTCTGAAGGTATGTATATACCACTTGACTACTTCCATAGAGGGGTGTGCTCGAGCATCAAAGGGCAAAATGCCAGCGTGCAGCTCTTTTAAATTGGACAACATTCCAAACCATGTGTTTTACAGGCAAGAAGTTTTTCACTTCAGTGGTCTGCAGTGGTAGTGGTTAACTTTTCTGCGGAGCTGTAACTTCCTTGTGAATCATGCTAGGGCAGCGCCATTTGAAACCAAATCAGTAGCAATCATAACATGCAGATGGCTAATTCACATACCCTCCTCTGTGGTAATTACTGCATGTGCCTAATGTTTCACTTTTTTTGGCCAGACATGCAGCAGGGCGCTGTCTCGCTCTGCGTCCCTCTGTCCTGTCGTGGTCGCAAGCAAGGCCTGAAGCATAATTGCCGTCAACATTGTCTGAAGGTATGTATATACCACTTGACTACTTCCATAGAGGGGTGTGCTCGAGCATCAAAGGGCAAAATGCCAGCGTGCAGCTCTTTTAAATTGGACAACATTCCAAACCATGTGTTTTATAGGCAAGAAAGAAGTTTTTCACTTCAGTGGTCTGCGGTGGTAGTGGTTAACTTTCTGCGGAGCTGTAACTTCCTTGTGAATCATGCTAGGGCAGCGCCATTTGAAACCAAATCAGTAGCAATCATAACATGCAGATGGCTAATTCACATACCCTCCTCTGTGGTAATTACTGCATGTGCCTAATGTTTCACTTTTTTTGGCCAGACATGCAGCAGGGCGCTGTCTCGCTCTGCGTCCCCCTGCCCTGTCGTGGTCGCAAGCAAGGCCTGAAGCATAATTGCCGTCAACATTGTCTGAAGGTATGTATATACCACTTGACTACTTCCATAGAGGGGTGTGCTCGAGCATCAAAGGGCAAAATGCCAGCGTGCAGCTCTTTAAATTGGACAACATTCCAAACCATGTGTTTTATAGGCAAGAAAGAAGTTTTTCACTTCAGTGGTCTGCGGTGGTAGTGGTTAACTTTCTGAGGAGCTGTAACTTCCTTGTGAATCATGCTAGGGCAGCGCCATTTGAAACCAAATCAGTAGCAATCATAACATGCAGATGGCTAATTCACATACCCTCCTCTGTGGTAATTACTGCATGTGCCTAATGTTTCACTTTTTTTGGCCAGACATGCAGCAGGGCGCTGTCTCGCTCTGCGTCCCTCTGTCCTGTCGTGGTCGCAAGCAAGGCCTGAAGCATAATTGCCGTCAACATTGTCTGAAGGTATGTATATACCACTTGACTACTTCCATAGAGGTGTGCTCGAGCATCAAAGGGCAAAATGCCAGCGTGCAGCTTTTTTAAATTGGACAACATTCCAAACCATGTGTTTTATAGGCAAGAAAGAAGTTTTTCACTTCAGTGGTCTGCGGTGGTAGTGGTTAACTTTCTGCGGAGCTGTAACTTCCTTGTGAATCATGCTAGGGCAGCGCCATTTGAAACCAAATCAGTAGCAATCATAACATGCAGATGGCTAATTCACATACCCTCCTCTGTGGTAATTACTGCATGTGCCTAATGTTTCACTTTTTTGGCCAGACATGCAGCAGGGCGCTGTCTCGCTCTGCGTCCCCCTGCCCTGTCGTGGTCGCAAGCAAGGCCTGAAGCATAATTGCCGTCAACATTGTCTGAAGGTATGTATATACCACTTGACTACTTCCATAGAGGGGTGTGCTCGAGCATCAAAGGGCAAAATGCCAGCGTGCAGCTCTTTTAAATTGGACAACATTCCAAACCATGTGTTTTATAGGCAAGAAAGAAGTTTTTCACTTCAGTGGTCTGCGGTGGTAGTGGTTAACTTTTCTGCGGAGCTGTAACTTCCTTGTGAATCATGCTAGGGCAGCGCCATTTGAAACCAAATCAGTAGCAATCATAACATGCAGATGGCTAATTCACATACCCTCCTCTGTGGTAATTACTGCATGTGCCTAATGTTTCACTTTTTTGGCCAGACATGCAGCAGGGCGCTGTCTCGCTCTGCGTCCCCCTGCCCTGTCGTGGTCGCAAGCAAGGCCTGAAGCATAATTGCCGTCAACATTGTCTGAAGGTATGTATATACCACTTGACTACTTCCATAGAGGGGTGTGCTCGAGCATCAAAGGGCAAAATGCCAGCGTGCAGCTCTTTTAAATTGGACAACATTCCAAACCATGTGTTTTACAGGCAAGAAAGAAGTTTTTCACTTCAGTGGTCTGCGGTGGTAGTGGTTAACTTTCTGCGGAGCTGTAACTTCCTTGTGAATCATGCTAGGGCAGCGCCATTTGAAACCAAATCAGTAGCAATCATAACATGCAGATGGCTAATTCACATACCCTCCTCTGTGGTAATTACTGCATGTGCCTAATGTTTCACTTTTTTGGCCAGACATGCAGCAGGGCGCTGTCTCGCTCTGCGTCCCCCTGCCCTGTCGTGGTCGCAAGCAAGGCCTGAAGCATAATTGCTGTCAACATTGTCTGAAGGTATGTATATACCACTTGACTACTTCCATAGAGGGGTGTGCTCGAGCATCAAAGGGCAAAATGCCAGCGTGCAGCTCTTTTAAATTGGACAACATTCCAAACCATGTGTTTTATAGGCAAGAAAGAAGTTTTTCACTTCAGTGGTCTGCGTGTGGTAGTGGTTAACTTTCTGCAGGAGCTGTAACTTCCTTGTGAATCATGCTAGGGCAGCGCCATTTGAAACCAAATCAGTAGCAATCATAACATGCAGATGGCTAATTCACATACCCTCCTCTGTGGTAATTACTGCATGTGCCTAATGTTTCACTTTTTTTGGCCAGACATGCAGCAGGGCGCTGTCTCGCTCTGCGTCCCCCTGCCCTGTCGTGGTCGCAAGCAAGGCCTGAAGCATAATTGCCGTCAACATTGTCTGAAGGTATGTATATACCACTTGACTACTTCCATAGAGGGGTGTGCTCGAGCATCAAAGGGCAAAATGCCAGCGTGCAGCTCTTTTAAATTGGACAACATTCCAAACCATGTGTTTTATAGGCAAGAAAGAAGTTTTTCACTTCAGTGGTCTGCGGTGGTAGTGGTTAACTTTCTGAGGAGCTGTAACTTCCTTGTGAATCATGCTAGGGCAGCGCCATTTGAAACCAAATCAGTAGCAATCATAACATGCAGATGGCTAATTCACATACCCTCCTCTGTGGTAATTACTGCATGTGCCTAATGTTTCACTTTTTTGGCCAGACATGCAGCAGGGCGCTGTCTCGCTCTGCGTCCCCCTGCCCTGTCGTGGTCGCAAGCAAGGCCTGAAGCATAATTGCTGTCAACATTGTCTGAAGGTATGTATATACCACTTGACTACTTCCATAGAGGGGTGTGCTCGGAGCATCAAAGGGCAAAATGCCAGCGTGCAGCTCTTTTAAATTGGACAACATTCCAAACCATGTGTTTTATAGGCAAGAAAGAAGTTTTTCACTTCAGTGGTCTGCGGTGGTAGTGGTTAACTTTCTGCGGAGCTGTAACTTCCTTGTGAATCATGCTAGGGCAGCGCCATTTGAAACCAAATCAGTAGCAATCATAACATGCAGATGGCTAATTCACATACCCTCCTCTGTGGTAATTACTGCATGTGCCTAATGTTTCACTTTTTTTGGCCAGACATGCAGCAGGGCGCTGTCTCGCTCTGCGTCCCTCTGTCCTGTCGTGGTCGCAAGCAAGGCCTGAAGCATAATTGCCGTCAACATTGTCTGAAGGTATGTATATACCACTTGACTACTTCCATAGAGGGGTGTGCTCGAGCATCAAAGGGCAAAATGCCAGCGTGCAGCTCTTTAAATTGGACAACATTCCAAACCATGTGTTTTATAGGCAAGAAAGAAGTTTTTCACTTCAGTGGTCTGCGGTGGTAGTGGTTAACTTTCTGAGGAGCTGTAACTTCCTTGTGAATCATGCTAGGGCAGCGCCATTTGAAACCAAATCAGTAGCAATCATAACATGCAGATGGCTAATTCACATACCCTCCTCTGTGGTAATTACTGCATGTGCCTAATGTTTCACTTTTTTGGCCAGACATGCAGCAGGGCGCTGTCTCGCTCTGCGTCCCCCTGCCCTGTCGTGGTCGCAAGCAAGGCCTGAAGCATAATTGCCGTCAACATTGTCTGAAGGTATGTATATACCACTTGACTACTTCCATAGAGGGGTGTGCTCGAGCATCAAAGGGCAAAATGCCAGCGTGCAGCTCTTTAAATTGGACAACATTCCAAACCATGTGTTTTATAGGCAAGAAAGAGTTTTTCACTTCAGTGGTCTGCGGTGGTAGTGGTTAACTTTCTGCGGAGCTGTAACTTCCTTGTGAATCATGCTAGGGCAGCGCCATTTGAAACCAAATCAGTAGCAATCATAACATGCAGATGGCTAATTCACATACCCTCCTCTGTGGTAATTACTGCATGTGCCTAATGTTTCACTTTTTTGGCCAGACATGCAGCAGGGCGCTGTCTCGCTCTGCGTCCCTCTGTCCTGTCGTGGTCGCAAGCAAGGCCTGAAGCATAATTGCTGTCAACATTGTCTGAAGGTATGTATATACCACTTGACTACTTCCATAGAGGGGTGTGCTCGAGCATCAAAGGGCAAAATGCCAGCGTGCAGCTCTTTTAAATTGGACAACATTCCAAACCATGTGTTTTATAGGCAAGAAAGAAGTTTTTCACTTCAGTGGTCTGCGGTGGTAGTGGTTAACTTTTCTGCGGAGCTGTAACTTCCTTGTGAATCATGCTAGGGCAGCGCCATTTGAAACCAAATCAGTAGCAATCATAACATGCAGATGGCTAATTCACATACCCTCCTCTGTGGTAATTACTGCATGTGCCTAATGTTTCACTTTTTTGGCCAGACATGCAGCAGGGCGCTGTCTCGCTCTGCGTCCCCTGCCCTGTCGTGGTCGCAAGCAAGGCCTGAAGCATAATTGCCGTCAACATTGTCTGAAGGTATGTATATACCACTTGACTACTTCCATAGAGGGGTGTGCTCGAGCATCAAAGGGCAAAATGCCAGCGTGCAGCTCTTTTAAATTGGACAACATTCCAAACCATGTGTTTTATAGGCAAGAAAGAAGTTTTTCACTTCAGTGGTCTGCGGTGGTAGTGGTTAACTTTTCTGCGGAGCTGTAACTTCCTTGTGAATCATGCTAGGGCAGCGCCATTTGAAACCAAATCAGTAGCAATCATAACATGCAGATGGCTAATTCACATACCCTCCTCTGTGGTAATTACTGCATGTGCCTAATGTTTCACTTTTTTTGGCCAGACATGCAGCAGGGCGCTGTCTCGCTCTGCGTCCCCCTGCCCTGTCGTGGTCGCAAGCAAGGCCTGAAGCATAATTGCCGTCAACATTGTCTGAAGGTATGTATATACCACTTGACTACTTCCATAGAGGGGTGTGCTCGAGCATCAAAGGGCAAAATGCCAGCGTGCAGCTCTTTTAAATTGGACAACATTCCAAACCATGTGTTTTATAGGCAAGAAAGAGTTTTTCACTTCAGTGGTCTGCGTGGTAGTGGTTAACTTTCTGCGGAGCTGTAACTTCCTTGTGAATCATGCTAGGGCAGCGCCATTTGAAACCAAATCAGTAGCAATCATAACATGCAGATGGCTAATTCACATACCCTCCTCTGTGGTAATTACTGCATGCGCCTAATGTTTCACTTTTTTGGCCAGACATGCAGCAGGGCGCTGTCTCGCTCTGCGTCCCCCTGCCCTGTCGTGGTCGCAAGCAAGGCCTGAAGCATAATTGCCGTCAACATTGTCTGAAGGTATGTATATACCACTTGGACTACTTCCATAGAGGGTGTGCTCGAGCATCAAAGGGCAAAATGCCAGCGTGCAGCTCTTTTAAATTGGACAACATTCCAAACCATGTGTTTTATAGGCAAGAAAGAAGTTTTTCACTTCAGTGGTCTGCGGTGGTAGTGGTTAACTTTTCTGCGGAGCTGTAACTTCCTTGTGAATCATGCTAGGGCAGCGCCATTTGAAACCAAATCAGTAGCAATCATAACATGCAGATGGCTAATTCACATACCCTCCTCTGCGGTAATTACTGCATGTGCCTAATGTTTCACTTTTTTTGGCCAGACATGCAGCAGGGCGCTGTCTCGCTCTGCGTCCCCCTGCCCTGTCGTGGTCGCAAGCAAGGCCTGAAGCATAATTGCCGTCAACATTGTCTGAAGGTATGTATATACCACTTGACTACTTCCATAGAGGGTGTGCTCGAGCATCAAAGGGCAAAATGCCAGCGTGCAGCTCTTTTAAATTGGACAACATTCCAAACCATGTGTTTTATAGGCAAGAAAGAAGTTTTTCACTTCAGTGGTCTGCGGTGGTAGTGGTTAACTTTCTGCGGAGCTGTAACTTCCTTGTGAATCATGCTAGGGCAGCGCCATTTGAAACCAAATCAGTAGCAATCATAACATGCAGATGGCTAATTCACATACCCTCCTCTGTGGTAATTACTGCATGTGCCTAATGTTTCACTTTTTTTGGCCAGACATGCAGCAGGGCGCTGTCTCGCTCTGCGTCCCCTCTGCCCTGTCGTGGTCGCAAGCAAGGCCTGAAGCATAATTGCCGTCAACATTGTCTGAAGGTATGTATATACCACTTGACTACTTCCATAGAGGGGTGTGCTCTCGAGCATCAAAGGGCAAAATGCCAGCGTGCAGCTCTTTTAAATTGGACAACATTCCAAACCATGTGTTTTATAGGCAAGAAAGAAGTTTTTCACTTCAGTGGTCTGCGGTGGTAGTGGTTAACTTTCTGAGGAGCTGTAACTTCCTTGTGAATCATGCTAGGGCAGCGCCATTTGAAACCAAATCAGTAGCAATCATAACATGCAGATGGCTAATTCACATACCCTCCTCTGTGGTAATTACTGCATGTGCCTAATGTTTCACTTTTTTGGCCAGACATGCAGCAGGGCGTTGTCTCGCTCTGCGTCCCCCTGCCCTGTCGTGGTCGCAAGCAAGGCCTGAAGCATAATTGCCGTCAACATTGTCTGAAGGTATGTATATACCACTTGACTACTTCCATAGAGGGGTGTGCTCGAGCATCAAAGGGCAAAATGCCAGCGTGCAGCTCTTTTAAATTGGACAACATTCCAAACCATGTGTTTTATAGGCAAGAAAGAAGTTTTTCACTTCAGTGGTCTGCGGTGGTAGTGGTTAACTTTTCTGCGGAGCTGTAACTTCCTTGTGAATCATGCTAGGGCAGCGCCATTTGAAACCAAATCAGTAGCAATCATAACATGCAGATGGCTAATTCACATACCCTCCTCTGTGGTAATTACTGCATGTGCCTAATGTTTCACTTTTTTGGCCAGACATGCAGCAGGGCGCTGTCTCGCTCTGCGTCCCCCTGCCCTGTCGTGGTCGCAAGCAAGGCCTGAAGCATAATTGCCGTCAACATTGTCTGAAGGTATGTATATACCACTTGACTACTTCCATAGAGGGGTGTGCTCGAGCATCAAAGGGCAAAATGCCAGCGTGCAGCTCTTTTAAATTGGACAACATTCCAAACCATGTGTTTTATAGGCAAGAAAGAAGTTTTTCACTTCAGTGGTCTGCGGTGGTAGTGGTTAACTTTTCATGGAGCTGTAACTTCCTTGTGAATCATGCTAGGGCAGCGCCATTTGAAACCAAATCAGTAGCAATCATAACATGCAGATGGCTAATTCACATACCCTCCTCTGTGGTAATTACTGCATGTGCCTAATGTTTCACTTTTTTGGCCAGACATGCAGCAGGGCGCTGTCTCGCTCTGCGTCCCTCTGTCCTGTCGTGGTCGCAAGCAAGGCCTGAAGCATAATTGCCGTCAACATTGTCTGAAGGTATGTATATACCACTTGACTACTTCCATAGAGGGGTGTGCTCGAGCATCAAAGGGCAAAATGCCAGCGTGCAGCTCTTTTAAATTGGACAACATTCCAAACCATGTGTTTTATAGGCAAGAAAGAAGTTTTTCACTTCAGTGGTCTGCGGTGGTAGTGGTTAACTTTCTGAGGAGCTGTAACTTCCTTGTGAATCATGCTAGGGCAGCGCCATTTGAAACCAAATCAGTAGCAATCATAACATGCAGATGGCTAATTCACATACCCTCCTCTGTGGTAATTACTGCATGTGCCTAATGTTTCACTTTTTTTGGCCAGACATGCAGCAGGGCGCTGTCTCGCTCTGCGTCCCCCTGCCCTGTCGTGGTCGCAAGCAAGGCCTGAAGCATAATTGCCGTCAACATTGTCTGAAGGTATGTATATACCACTTGACTACTTCCATAGAGGGGTGTGCTCGAGCATCAAAGGGCAAAATGCCAGCGTGCAGCTCTTTTAAATTGGACAACATTCCAAACCATGTGTTTTATAGGCAAGAGAAGTTTTTCACTTCAGTGGTCTGCGGTGGTAGTGGTTAACTTTCTGCGGAGCTGTAACTTCCTTGTGAATCATGCTAGGGCAGCGCCATTTGAAACCAAATCAGTAGCAATCATAACATGCAGATGGCTAATTCACATACCCTCCTCTGTGGTAATTACTGCATGTGCCTAATGTTTCACTTTTTTTGGCCAGACATGCAGCAGGGCGCTGTCTCGCTCTGCGTCCCTCTGTCCTGTCGTGGTCGCAAGCAAGGCCTGAAGCATAATTGCCGTCAACATTGTCTGAAGGTATGTATATACCACTTGACTACTTCCATAGAGGGGTGTGCTCGAGCATCAAAGGGCAAAATGCCAGCGTGCAGCTCTTTTAAATTGGACAACATTCCAAACCATGTGTTTTATAGGCAAGAAAGAAGTTTTTCACTTCAGTGGTCTGCGGTGGTAGTGGTTAACTTTCTGAGGAGCTGTAACTTCCTTGTGAATCATGCTAGGGCAGCGCCATTTGAAACCAAATCAGTAGCAATCATAACATGCAGATGGCTAATTCACATACCCTCCTCTGTGGTAATTACTGCATGTGCCTAATGTTTCACTTTTTTGGCCAGACATGCAGCAGGGCGCTGTCTCGCTCTGCGTCCCCCTGCCCTGTCGTGGTCGCAAGCAAGGCCTGAAGCATAATTGCCGTCAACATTGTCTGAAGGTATGTATATACCACTTGACTACTTCCATAGAGGGGTGTGCTCGAGCATCAAAGGGCAAAATGCCAGCGTGCAGCTCTTTTAAATTGGACAACATTCCAAACCATGTGTTTTATAGGCAAGAAAGAAGTTTTTCACTTCAGTGGTCTGCGGTGGTAGTGGTTAACTTTTCTGCGGAGCTGTAACTTCCTTGTGAATCATGCTAGGGCAGCGCCATTTGAAACCAAATCAGTAGCAATCATAACATGCAGATGGCTAATTCACATACCCTCCTCTGTGGTAATTACTGCATGTGCCTAATGTTTCACTTTTTTTGGCCAGACATGCAGCAGGGCGCTGTCTCGCTCTGCGTCCCCCTGCCCTGTCGTGGTCGCAAGCAAGGCCTGAAGCATAATTGCCGTCAACATTGTCTGAAGGTATGTATATACCACTTGACTACTTCCATAGAGGGGTGTGCTCGAGCATCAAAGGGCAAAATGCCAGCGTGCAGCTCTTTTAAATTGGACAACATTCCAAACCATGTGTTTTATAGGCAAGAAAGAAGTTTTTCACTTCAGTGGTCTGCGTGTGGTAGTGGTTAACTTTCTGAGGAGCTGTAACTTCCTTGTGAATCATGCTAGGGCAGCGCCATTTGAAACCAAATCAGTAGCAATCATAACATGCAGATGGCTAATTCACATACCCTCCTCTGTGGTAATTACTGCATGTGCCTAATGTTTCACTTTTTTTGGCCAGACATGCAGCAGGGCGCTGTCTCGCTCTGCGTCCCCCTGCCCTGTCGTGGTCGCAAGCAAGGCCTGAAGCATAATTGCCGTCAACATTGTCTGAAGGTATGTATATACCACTTGACTACTTCCATAGAGGGGTGTGCTCGAGCATCAAAGGGCAAAATGCCAGCGTGCAGCTCTTTTAAATTGGACAACATTCCAAACCATGTGTTTTATAGGCAAGAAAGAAGTTTTTCACTTCAGTGGTCTGCGGTGGTAGTGGTTAACTTTCTGAGGAGCTGTAACTTCCTTGTGAATCATGCTAGGGCAGCGCCATTTGAAACCAAATCAGTAGCAATCATAACATGCAGATGGCTAATCTCACATACCCTCCTCTGTGGTAATTACTGCATGTGCCTAATGTTTCACTTTTTGGCCAGACATGTAGCAGGGCGCTGTCTCGCTCTGGCGTCCCCTGCTCCTGTCGTGGTCGCAGCAAGCCTGAAGCATAATTGTCGTCAACATTGTCTGAAGGTATGTATATACCACTTGACTACTTCCATAGAGGGGTGTGCCTGAGCATCAGGGCAAAATGCCAGCGTGCAGCTCTTTTAAATTGGACAACATTCCAAACCATGTGTTTTACAGGCAAGAAAGTTTTTCACTTCAGTGGTCTGCGGTGGTGGTTAACTTTCTGCGGAGCTGTAACTTCCTGTGAATCATGCTAGGGCAGCGCCATTTGAAACCAAATCAGTAGCAATCATAACATGCAGATGGCTAATTCACATACCCTCCTCTGTGGTAATTACTGCATGTGCCTAATGTTTCACTTTTTTTGGCCAGTACATGCAGCAGGGCGCTGTCTCGCTCTGGCGTCCCTCTGTCCTGTCGTGTGTCGCAGCAAGGCCTGAAGCATAATTGCCGTCAACATTGTCTGAAGGTATGTATACCACTTGACTACTTCCATAGAGGGGTGCTCTGAGCATCAGAAGGGCAAAATGCCAGCGTGCAGCTCTTTTAAATTGGACAACATTCCAAACCATGTGTTTTATAGGCAAGAAATGTTTTTCACTTCAGTGGTCTGCGGTGGTAGTGGTTAACTTTTCTGCGGAGCCATAACTCTCTTGTGAATCATGCTAGGGCAGTGCCATTTGAAACCAAATCAGTAGCAATCATAACATGCAGATGGCTAATTCACATACCCTCCTCTGTGCAATTACTGCATGTGCCTAATGTTTCACTTTTTTGGCCAGACATGCAGCAGGGCGCTGTCTCGCCTGCGTCCCTCTGCCCTGTCGTGGTCGCAAGCAAGGCCTGAAGCATAATTGCCCGTCAACATTGTCTGAAGGTATGTATATACCACTTGACTACTTCCATAGAGTGTGCTCGAGCATCAAAGTGGCAAAATGCCAGCGTGCAGCTCTTTTAAATTGGACAACATTCCAAACCATGTGTTTATAGGCAAGAAAGAAGTTTTTCACTTCAGTGTTCATGTAGGTGGTTAATCTTTCGCGGAGCTGTAACTTCCTTGAGAATCATGCTAGGGCAGCTCCATTTGAAACCAAATCAGTAGCAATCATAACATGCAGATGGCTAATCCACATACCCTCCTCTGTGGTAATTACTGCATGTGCCTAATGTTTCACTTTTTTTGCCAGACATGCAGCGGCGCTGTCTCGCCTGCGTCCTCTGTCCTGTCGTGGTCGCAAGCAAGGCCTGAAGCATAATTGCTGTCAACATTGTCTGAAGGTATGTATATACCACTTGACTACTTCCATAGAGGTGCTCGAGCATCAAGGGCAAAATGCCAGCGTGCAGCTCTTTTAAATTGGACAACATTCCAAACCATGTGTTTTATAGGCAGAGAAGTTTTTCACTTCAGTGGTCTGGTGTAGTGGTTAACTTCTGCAGAGCTGTAACTTCCTTGTGAATCATGCTAGGGCAGTGCTCATTTGAAACCAAATCAGTAGCAATCATAACATGCAGATGGCTAATTCACATACCCTCCTCTGTGAATTACTGCATGTGCCTAATGTTCACTTTTTTTGGCTAGACATGCAGCAGGGCACTGTCTCGCCTGCGCCCCTGCCTCTGTCGTGGTCGCAAGCAAGGCCTGAAGCATAATTGTCTGTCAACATTGTCTGAAGGTATGTATATACCACTTGACTACTTCCATAGAGGGGTGTGCTCGAGCATCAAAGGGCAAAATGCCAGCGTGCAGCTCTTTAAATTGGACAACATTCCAAACCATGTGTTTTATAGGCAAGAAAGTTTTTCACTTCAGTGGTCTGCGGTGGTAGTGGTTAACTTTCTGCGGAGCTGTAACTTCCTTGTGAATCATGCTAGGTAGCGCCATTTGAAACCAAATCAGTAGCAATCATAACATGCAGATGGCTAATCTACATACCCTCCTCTGTGGTAATTACTGCATGTGCCCAATGTTTCATTCTTTGGCCAGACATGCAGCAGGGCGCTGTCTCCGCTCTGCGTCCTCTGTCCTGTCGTGTCGCATAAGGCCTGAAGCATAATGCTCGTCAACATTGTCTGAAGGTATGTATATACCACTTGACTACTTCCATAGAGGGGTGTGCTCGAGCATCAAAGGGCAAAATGCCAGCTGCAGCTCTTTAAATTGGACAACATTCCAAACCACGTGTTTTATAGGCAAGAAAGAAGTTTTTCACTTCAGTGGTCTGCGGTGGAGTGGCTAACTTTCGATGGAGCTGTAACTTCCTTGTGAATCATGCTAGGCAGTGCTATTTGAAACCAAATCAGTAGCAATCATAACATGCAGATGGCTAATTCACATACCCTCTCTGCGGTAATTACTGCATGTGCCCAATGTTTCACTTTTTTTGGCCAGACATGCAGCAGGGCGCTGTCTCGCTCTGCGTCCCTCTGTCCTGTCGTAGTCGCAAGCAAGGCCTGAAGCATAATTGCCGTCAACATTGTCTGAAGGTATGGGGATCGCACTTGACTGCCCAGAGAGCGCCCTGCTGCATGCTCGCAGCAACAAAAGTGAAAAATGCATTAGGCACATGCAGTAATTACCTACAGACCAGGGTGCGTTATCAGCTATCTGCACGTCATTGATCTAGCGCGTGGTAGTGGCTTCAAACGTTTTTTCGCCCTAGCATGATCTCACAAGGAAGTTGTGGCATCCAGAACCAGATTATACCACGCCACCGCAGACCGCTTGACCTACCCACCTCTGCTCGGTAGCTGCGTGGGCCTGGACTGCTGTCTGATTTAAAGGCGCTGATCCGCTGGCATTTTGCCCTTTGATGCTCGAGCACACCCCTCTATGGAAGTAGTCAAGTGGTATATACATACCTTCAGACAATGTTGACGGCAATTATGCTTCAGGCCTTGCTTGCGACCACGACAGGGCAGGGGGACGCAGAGCGAGACAGCGCCCTGCTGCATGTCTGGCCAAAAAAGTGAAACATTAGGCACATGCAGTAATTACCACAGAGGAGGGTATGTGAATTAGCCATCTGCATGTTATGATTGCTACTGATTTGGTTTCAAATGGCGCTGCCCTAGCATGATTCACAAGGAAGTTACAGCTCCGCAGAAAGTTAACCACTACCACCGCAGACCACTGAAGTGAAAACTTCTTTCTTGCCTATAAAACACATGGTTTGGAATGTTGTCCAATTTAAAAGAGCTGCACGCTGGCATTTTGCCCTTTGATGCTCGAGCACACCCCTCTATGGAAGTAGTCAAGTGGTATATACATACCTTCAGACAATGTTGACGGCAATTATGCTTCAGGCCTTGCTTGCGACCACGACAGGGCAGAGGGACGCAGAGCGAGACAGCGCCCTGCTGCATGTCTGGCCAAAAAAAGTGAAACATTAGGCACATGCAGTAATTACCACAGAGGAGGGTATGTGAATTAGCCATCTGCATGTTATGATTGCTACTGATTTGGTTTCAAATGGCGCTGCCCTAGCATGATTCACAAGGAAGTTACAGCTCCGCAGAAAGTTAACCACTACCACCGCAGACCACTGAAGTGAAAAACTTCTTCTTGCCTATAAAACACATGGTTTGGAATGTTGTCCAATTTAAAAGAGCTGCACGCTGGCATTTTGCCCTTTGATGCTCGAGCACACCCTCTATGGAAGTAGTCAAGTGGTATATACATACCTTCAGACAATGTTGACGGCAATTATGCTTCAGGCCTTGCTTGCGACCACGACAGGGCAGGGGGACGCAGAGCGAGACAGCGCCCTGCTGCATGTCTGGCCAAAAAAAGTGAAACATTAGGCACATGCAGTAATTACCACAGAGGAGGGTATGTGAATTAGCCATCTGCATGTTATGATTGCTACTGATTTGGTTTCAAATGGCGCTGCCCTAGCATGATTCACAAGGAAGTTACAGCTCCGCAGAAAGTTAACCACTACCACCGCAGACCACTGAAGTGAAAAACTTCTTCTTGCCTATAAAACACATGGTTTGGAATGTTGTCCAATTTAAAAGAGCTGCACGCTGGCATTTTGCCCTTTGATGCTCGAGCACACCCCTCTATGGAAGTAGTCAAGTGGTATATACATACCTTCAGACAATGTTGACGGCAATTATGCTTCAGGCCTTGCTTGCGACCACGACAGGGCAGGGGGACGCAGAGCGAGACAGCGCCCTGCTGCATGTCTGGCCAAAAAAAGTGAAACATTAGGCACATGCAGTAATTACCACAGAGGAGGGTATGTGAATTAGCCATCTGCATGTTATGATTGCTACTGATTTGGTTTCAAATGGCGCTGCCCTAGCATGATTCACAAGGAAGTTACAGCTCCGCAGAAAGTTAACCACTACCACCGCAGACCACTGAAGTGAAAAACTTCTCTTGCCTATAAAACACATGGTTTGGAATGTTGTCCAATTTAAAAGAGCTGCACGCTGGCATTTTGCCCTTTGATGCTCGAGCACACCCCTCTATGGAAGTAGTCAAGTGGTATATACATACCTTCAGACAATGTTGACGGCAATTATGCTTCAGGCCTTGCTTGCGACCACGACAGGGCAGGGGGACGCAGAGCGAGACAGCGCCCTGCTGCATGTCTGGCCAAAAAAAGTGAAACATTAGGCACATGCAGTAATTACCACAGAGGAGGGTATGTGAATTAGCCATCTGCATGTTATGATTGCTACTGATTTGGTTTCAAATGGCGCTGCCCTAGCATGATTCACAAGGAAGTTACAGCTCCGCAGAAAGTTAACCACTACCACCGCAGACCACTGAAGTGAAAAACTTCTTTCTTGCCTATAAAACACATGGTTTGGAATGTTGTCCAATTTAAAAGAGCTGCACGCTGGCATTTTGCCCTTTGATGCTCGAGCACACCCCTCTATGGAAGTAGTCAAGTGGTATATACATACCTTCAGACAATGTTGACGGCAATTATGCTTCAGGCCTTGCTTGCGACCACGACAGGGCAGAGGGACGCAGAGCGAGACAGCGCCCTGCTGCATGTCTGGCCAAAAAAGTGAAACATTAGGCACATGCAGTAATTACCACAGAGGAGGGTATGTGAATTAGCCATCTGCATGTTATGATTGCTACTGATTTGGTTTCAAATGGCGCTGCCCTAGCATGATTCACAAGGAAGTTACAGCTCCGCAGAAAGTTAACCACTACCACCGCAGACCACTGAAGTGAAAAACTTCTTCTTGCCTATAAAACACATGGTTTGGAATGTTGTCCAATTTAAAAGAGCTGCACGCTGGCATTTTGCCCTTTGATGCTCGAGCACACCCCTCTATGGAAGTAGTCAAGTGGTATATACATACCTTCAGACAATGTTGACGGCAATTATGCTTCAGGCCTTGCTTGCGACCACGACAGGGCAGGGGGACGCAGAGCGAGACAGCGCCCTGCTGCATGTCTGGCCAAAAAAGTGAAACATTAGGCACATGCAGTAATTACCACAGAGGAGGGTATGTGAATTAGCCATCTGCATGTTATGATTGCTACTGATTTGGTTTCAAATGGCGCTGCCCTAGCATGATTCACAAGGAAGTTACAGCTCCTCAGAAAGTTAACCACTACCACCGCAGACCACTGAAGTGAAAACTTCTTTCTTGCCTATAAAACACATGGTTTGGAATGTTGTCCAATTTAAAAGAGCTGCACGCTGGCATTTTGCCCTTTGATGCTCGAGCACACCCTCTATGGAAGTAGTCAAGTGGTATATACATACCTTCAGACAATGTTGACGGCAATTATGCTTCAGGCCTTGCTTGCGACCACGACAGGGCAGGGGGACGCAGAGCGAGACAGCGCCCTGCTGCATGTCTGGCCAAAAAAGTGAAACATTAGGCACATGCAGTAATTACCACAGAGGAGGGTATGTGAATTAGCCATCTGCATGTTATGATTGCTACTGATTTGGTTTCAAATGGCGCTGCCCTAGCATGATTCACAAGGAAGTTACAGCTCCGCAGAAAGTTAACCACTACCACCGCAGACCACTGAAGTGAAAAACTTCTTCTTGCCTATAAAACACATGGTTTGGAATGTTGTCCAATTTAAAAGAGCTGCACGCTGGCATTTTGCCCTTTGATGCTCGAGCACACCCTCTATGGAAGTAGTCAAGTGGTATATACATACCTTCAGACAATGTTGACGGCAATTATGCTTCAGGCCTTGCTTGCGACCACGACAGGACAGAGGGACGCAGAGCGAGACAGCGCCCTGCTGCATGTCTGGCCAAAAAAGTGAAACATTAGGCACATGCAGTAATTACCACAGAGGAGGGTATGTGAATTAGCCATCTGCATGTTATGATTGCTACTGATTTGGTTTCAAATGGCGCTGCCCTAGCATGATTCACAAGGAAGTTACAGCTCCGCAGAAAGTTAACCACTACCACCGCAGACCACTGAAGTGAAAAACTTCTTTCTTGCCTATAAAACACATGGTTTGGAATGTTGTCCAATTTAAAAGAGCTGCACGCTGGCATTTTGCCCTTTGATGCTCGAGCACACCCTCTATGGAAGTAGTCAAGTGGTATATACATACCTTCAGACAATGTTGACGGCAATTATGCTTCAGGCCTTGCTTGCGACCACGACAGGGCAGGGGGACGCAGAGCGAGACAGCGCCCTGCTGCATGTCTGGCCAAAAAAGTGAAACATTAGGCACATGCAGTAATTACCACAGAGGAGGGTATGTGAATTAGCCATCTGCATGTTATGATTGCTACTGATTTGGTTTCAAATGGCGCTGCCCTAGCATGATTCACAAGGAAGTTACAGCTCCGCAGAAAGTTAACCACTACCACCGCAGACCACTGAAGTGAAAAACTTCTTTCTTGCCTATAAAACACATGGTTTGGAATGTTGTCCAATTTAAAAGAGCTGCACGCTGGCATTTTGCCCTTTGATGCTCGAGCACACCCTCTATGGAAGTAGTCAAGTGGTATATACATACCTTCAGACAATGTTGACGGCAATTATGCTTCAGGCCTTGCTTGCGACCACGACAGGGCAGGGGGACGCAGAGCGAGACAGCGCCCTGCTGCATGTCTGGCCAAAAAAAGTGAAACATTAGGCACATGCAGTAATTACCACAGAGGAGGGTATGTGAATTAGCCATCTGCATGTTATGATTGCTACTGATTTGGTTTCAAATGGCGCTGCCCTAGCATGATTCACAAGGAAGTTACAGCTCCGCAGAAAGTTAACCACCACCACCGCAGACCACTGAAGTGAAAAACTTCTTTCTTGCCTATAAAACACATGGTTTGGAATGTTGTCCAATTTAAAAGAGCTGCACGCTGGCATTTTGCCCTTTGATGCTCGAGCACACCCTCTATGGAAGTAGTCAAGTGGTATATACATACCTTCAGACAATGTTGACGGCAATTATGCTTCAGGCCTTGCTTGCGACCACGACAGGACAGAGGGACGCAGAGCGAGACAGCGCCCTGCTGCATGTCTGGCCAAAAAAAGTGAAACATTAGGCACATGCAGTAATTACCACAGAGGAGGGTATGTGAATTAGCCATCTGCATGTTATGATTGCTACTGATTTGGTTTCAAATGGCGCTGCCCTAGCATGATTCACAAGGAAGTTACAGCTCCGCAGAAAGTTAACCACTACCACCGCAGACCACTGAAGTGAAAAACTTCTTTCTTGCCTATAAAACACATGGTTTGGAATGTTGTCCAATTTAAAAGAGCTGCACGCTGGCATTTTGCCCTTTGATGCTCGAGCACACCCCTCTATGGAAGTAGTCAAGTGGTATATACATACCTTCAGACAATGTTGACGGCAATTATGCTTCAGGCCTTGCTTGCGACCACGACAGGGCAGGGGACGCAGAGCGAGACAGCGCCCTGCTGCATGTCTGGCCAAAAAAGTGAAACATTAGGCACATGCAGTAATTACCACAGAGGAGGGTATGTGAATTAGCCATCTGCATGTTATGATTGCTACTGATTTGGTTTCAAATGGCGCTGCCCTAGCATGATTCACAAGGAAGTTACAGCTCCTCAGAAAGTTAACCACTACCACCGCAGACCACTGAAGTGAAAAACTTCTTTCTTGCCTATAAAACACATGGTTTGGAATGTTGTCCAATTTAAAAGAGCTGCACGCTGGCATTTTGCCCTTTGATGCTCGAGCACACCCTCTATGGAAGTAGTCAAGTGGTATATACATACCTTCAGACAATGTTGACGGCAATTATGCTTCAGGCCTTGCTTGCGACCACGACAGGGCAGGGGGACGCAGAGCGAGACAGCGCCCTGCTGCATGTCTGGCCAAAAAAAGTGAAACATTAGGCACATGCAGTAATTACCACAGAGGAGGGTATGTGAATTAGCCATCTGCATGTTATGATTGCTACTGATTTGGTTTCAAATGGCGCTGCCCTAGCATGATTCACAAGGAAGTTACAGCTCCTCAGAAAGTTAACCACTACCACCGCAGACCACTGAAGTGAAAAACTTCTTCTTGCCTATAAAACACATGGTTTGGAATGTTGTCCAATTTAAAAGAGCTGCACGCTGGCATTTTGCCCTTTGATGCTCGAGCACACCCTCTATGGAAGTAGTCAAGTGGTATATACATACCTTCAGACAATGTTGACGGCAATTATGCTTCAGGCCTTGCTTGCGACCACGACAGGGCAGGGGGACGCAGAGCGAGACAGCGCCCTGCTGCATGTCTGGCCAAAAAAGTGAAACATTAGGCACATGCAGTAATTACCACAGAGGAGGGTATGTGAATTAGCCATCTGCATGTTATGATTGCTACTGATTTGGTTTCAAATGGCGCTGCCCTAGCATGATTCACAAGGAAGTTACAGCTCCGCAGAAAGTTAACCACTACCACCGCAGACCACTGAAGTGAAAAACTTCTTCTTGCCTATAAAACACATGGTTTGGAATGTTGTCCAATTTAAAAGAGCTGCACGCTGGCATTTTGCCCTTTGATGCTCGAGCACACCCCTCTATGGAAGTAGTCAAGTGGTATATACATACCTTCAGACAATGTTGACGGCAATTATGCTTCAGGCCTTGCTTGCGACCACGACAGGGCAGGGGGACGCAGAGCGAGACAGCGCCCTGCTGCATGTCTGGCCAAAAAAGTGAAACATTAGGCACATGCAGTAATTACCACAGAGGAGGGTATGTGAATTAGCCATCTGCATGTTATGATTGCTACTGATTTGGTTTCAAATGGCGCTGCCCTAGCATGATTCACAAGGAAGTTACAGCTCCGCAGAAAGTTAACCACTACCACCGCAGACCACTGAAGTGAAAAACTTCTTTCTTGCCTATAAAACACATGGTTTGGAATGTTGTCCAATTTAAAAGAGCTGCACGCTGGCATTTTGCCCTTTGATGCTCGAGCACACCCCTCTATGGAAGTAGTCAAGTGGTATATACATACCTTCAGACAATGTTGACGGCAATTATGCTTCAGGCCTTGCTTGCGACCACGACAGGGCAGGGGACGCAGAGCGAGACAGCGCCCTGCTGCATGTCTGGCCAAAAAAAGTGAAACATTAGGCACATGCAGTAATTACCACAGAGGAGGGTATGTGAATTAGCCATCTGCATGTTATGATTGCTACTGATTTGGTTTCAAATGGCGCTGCCCTAGCATGATTCACAAGGAAGTTACAGCTCCGCAGAAAGTTAACCACTACCACCGCAGACCACTGAAGTGAAAAACTTCTCTTGCCTATAAAACACATGGTTTGGAATGTTGTCCAATTTAAAAGAGCTGCACGCTGGCATTTTGCCCTTTGATGCTCGAGCACACCCTCTATGGAAGTAGTCAAGTGGTATATACATACCTTCAGACAATGTTGACGGCAATTATGCTTCAGGCCTTGCTTGCGACCACGACAGGGCAGGGGGACGCAGAGCGAGACAGCGCCCTGCTGCATGTCTGGCCAAAAAAGTGAAACATTAGGCACATGCAGTAATTACCACAGAGGAGGGTATGTGAATTAGCCATCTGCATGTTATGATTGCTACTGATTTGGTTTCAAATGGCGCTGCCCTAGCATGATTCACAAGGAAGTTACAGCTCCGCAGAAAGTTAACCACTACCACCGCAGACCACTGAAGTGAAAAACTTCTTTCTTGCCTATAAAACACATGGTTTGGAATGTTGTCCAATTTAAAAGAGCTGCACGCTGGCATTTTGCCCTTTGATGCTCGAGCACACCCCTCTATGGAAGTAGTCAAGTGGTATATACATACCTTCAGACAATGTTGACGGCAATTATGCTTCAGGCCTTGCTTGCGACCACGACAGGGCAGGGGGACGCAGAGCGAGACAGCGCCCTGCTGCATGTCTGGCCAAAAAAGTGAAACATTAGGCACATGCAGTAATTACCACAGAGGAGGGTATGTGAATTAGCCATCTGCATGTTATGATTGCTACTGATTTGGTTTCAAATGGCGCTGCCCTAGCATGATTCACAAGGAAGTTACAGCTCCGCAGAAAGTTAACCACTACCACCGCAGACCACTGAAGTGAAAAACTTCTTTCTTGCCTATAAAACACATGGTTTGGAATGTTGTCCAATTTAAAAGAGCTGCACGCTGGCATTTTGCCCTTTGATGCTCGAGCACACCCTCTATGGAAGTAGTCAAGTGGTATATACATACCTTCAGACAATGTTGACGGCAATTATGCTTCAGGCCTTGCTTGCGACCACGACAGGGCAGGGGGACGCAGAGCGAGACAGCGCCCTGCTGCATGTCTGGCCAAAAAAGTGAAACATTAGGCACATGCAGTAATTACCACAGAGGAGGGTATGTGAATTAGCCATCTGCATGTTATGATTGCTACTGATTTGGTTTCAAATGGCGCTGCCCTAGCATGATTCACAAGGAAGTTACAGCTCCGCAGAAAGTTAACCACTACCACCGCAGACCACTGAAGTGAAAAACTTCTCTTGCCTATAAAACACATGGTTTGGAATGTTGTCCAATTTAAAAGAGCTGCACGCTGGCATTTTGCCCTTTGATGCTCGAGCACACCCCTCTATGGAAGTAGTCAAGTGGTATATACATACCTTCAGACAATGTTGACGGCAATTATGCTTCAGGCCTTGCTTGCGACCACGACAGGGCAGGGGGACGCAGAGCGAGACAGCGCCCTGCTGCATGTCTGGCCAAAAAAAGTGAAACATTAGGCACATGCAGTAATTACCACAGAGGAGGGTATGTGAATTAGCCATCTGCATGTTATGATTGCTACTGATTTGGTTTCAAATGGCGCTGCCCTAGCATGATTCACAAGGAAGTTACAGCTCCTGCAGAAAGTTAACCACTACCACCGCAGACCACTGAAGTGAAAAACTTTTCTTGCCTATAAAACACATGGTTTGGAATGTTGTCCAATTTAAAAGAGCTGCACGCTGGCATTTTGCCCTTTGATGCTCGAGCACACCCTCTATGGAAGTAGTCAAGTGGTATATACATACCTTCAGACAATGTTGACGGCAATTATGCTTCAGGCCTTGCTTGCGACCACGACAGGGCAGGGGGACGCAGAGCGAGACAGCGCCCTGCTGCATGTCTGGCCAAAAAAGTGAAACATTAGGCACATGCAGTAATTACCACAGAGGAGGGTATGTGAATTAGCCATCTGCATGTTATGATTGCTACTGATTTGGTTTCAAATGGCGCTGCCCTAGCATGATTCACAAGGAAGTTACAGCTCCGCAGAAAGTTAACCACTACCACCGCAGACCACTGAAGTGAAAAACTTCTTTCTTGCCTATAAAACACATGGTTTGGAATGTTGTCCAATTTAAAAGAGCTGCACGCTGGCATTTTGCCCTTTGATGCTCGAGCACACCCTCTATGGAAGTAGTCAAGTGGTATATACATACCTTCAGACAATGTTGACGGCAATTATGCTTCAGGCCTTGCTTGCGACCACGACAGGACAGAGGGACGCAGAGCGAGACAGCGCCCTGCTGCATGTCTGGCCAAAAAAGTGAAACATTAGGCACATGCAGTAATTACCACAGAGGAGGGTATGTGAATTAGCCATCTGCATGTTATGATTGCTACTGATTTGGTTTCAAATGGCGCTGCCCTAGCATGATTCACAAGGAAGTTACAGCTCCGCAGAAAGTTAACCACTACCACCGCAGACCACTGAAGTGAAAAACTTCTTTCTTGCCTATAAAACACATGGTTTGGAATGTTGTCCAATTTAAAAGAGCTGCACGCTGGCATTTTGCCCTTTGATGCTCGAGCACACCCCTCTATGGAAGTAGTCAAGTGGTATATACATACCTTCAGACAATGTTGACGGCAATTATGCTTCAGGCCTTGCTTGCGACCACGACAGGGCAGGGGGACGCAGAGCGAGACAGCGCCCTGCTGCATGTCTGGCCAAAAAAAGTGAAACATTAGGCACATGCAGTAATTACCACAGAGGAGGGTATGTGAATTAGCCATCTGCATGTTATGATTGCTACTGATTTGGTTTCAAATGGCGCTGCCCTAGCATGATTCACAAGGAAGTTACAGCTCCGCAGAAAGTTAACCACTACCACCGCAGACCACTGAAGTGAAAAACTTTTCTTGCCTATAAAACACATGGTTTGGAATGTTGTCCAATTTAAAAGAGCTGCACGCTGGCATTTTGCCCTTTGATGCTCGAGCACACCCCTCTATGGAAGTAGTCAAGTGGTATATACATACCTTCAGACAATGTTGACGGCAATTATGCTTCAGGCCTTGCTTGCGACCACGACAGGGCAGGGGGACGCAGAGCGAGACAGCGCCCTGCTGCATGTCTGGCCAAAAAAAGTGAAACATTAGGCACATGCAGTAATTACCACAGAGGAGGGTATGTGAATTAGCCATCTGCATGTTATGATTGCTACTGATTTGGTTTCAAATGGCGCTGCCCTAGCATGATTCACAAGGAAGTTACAGCTCCGCAGAAAGTTAACCACTACCACCGCAGACCACTGAAGTGAAAAACTTTTCTTGCCTATAAAACACATGGTTTGGAATGTTGTCCAATTTAAAAGAGCTGCACGCTGGCATTTTGCCCTTTGATGCTCGAGCACACCCCTCTATGGAAGTAGTCAAGTGGTATATACATACCTTCAGACAATGTTGACGGCAATTATGCTTCAGGCCTTGCTTGCGACCACGACAGGGCAGGGGGACGCAGAGCGAGACAGCGCCCTGCTGCATGTCTGGCCAAAAAAGTGAAACATTAGGCACATGCAGTAATTACCACAGAGGAGGGTATGTGAATTAGCCATCTGCATGTTATGATTGCTACTGATTTGGTTTCAAATGGCGCTGCCCTAGCATGATTCACAAGGAAGTTACAGCTCCGCAGAAAGTTAACCACTACCACCGCAGACCACTGAAGTGAAAAACTTTCTTGCCTATAAAACACATGGTTTGGAATGTTGTCCAATTTAAAAGAGCTGCACGCTGGCATTTTGCCCTTTGATGCTCGAGCACACCCTCTATGGAAGTAGTCAAGTGGTATATACATACCTTCAGACAATGTTGACGGCAATTATGCTTCAGGCCTTGCTTGCGACCACGACAGGGCAGGGGGACGCAGAGCGAGACAGCGCCCTGCTGCATGTCTGGCCAAAAAAGTGAAACATTAGGCACATGCAGTAATTACCACAGAGGAGGGTATGTGAATTAGCCATCTGCATGTTATGATTGCTACTGATTTGGTTTCAAATGGCGCTGCCCTAGCATGATTCACAAGGAAGTTACAGCTCCGCAGAAAGTTAACCACTACCACCGCAGACCACTGAAGTGAAAAACTTCTTCTTGCCTATAAAACACATGGTTTGGAATGTTGTCCAATTTAAAAGAGCTGCACGCTGGCATTTTGCCCTTTGATGCTCGAGCACACCCCTCTATGGAAGTAGTCAAGTGGTATATACATACCTTCAGACAATGTTGACGGCAATTATGCTTCAGGCCTTGCTTGCGACCACGACAGGGCAGGGGGACGCAGAGCGAGACAGCGCCCTGCTGCATGTCTGGCCAAAAAAAGTGAAACATTAGGCACATGCAGTAATTACCACAGAGGAGGGTATGTGAATTAGCCATCTGCATGTTATGATTGCTACTGATTTGGTTTCAAATGGCGCTGCCCTAGCATGATTCACAAGGAAGTTACAGCTCCGCAGAAAGTTAACCACTACCACCGCAGACCACTGAAGTGAAAAACTTCTTTCTTGCCTATAAAACACATGGTTTGGAATGTTGTCCAATTTAAAAGAGCTGCACGCTGGCATTTTGCCCTTTGATGCTCGAGCACACCCTCTATGGAAGTAGTCAAGTGGTATATACATACCTTCAGACAATGTTGACGGCAATTATGCTTCAGGCCTTGCTTGCGACCACGACAGGGCAGGGGGACGCAGAGCGAGACAGCGCCCTGCTGCATGTCTGGCCAAAAAAGTGAAACATTAGGCACATGCAGTAATTACCACAGAGGAGGGTATGTGAATTAGCCATCTGCATGTTATGATTGCTACTGATTTGGTTTCAAATGGCGCTGCCCTAGCATGATTCACAAGGAAGTTACAGCTCCGCAGAAAGTTAACCACTACCACCGCAGACCACTGAAGTGAAAAACTTCTTCTTGCCTATAAAACACATGGTTTGGAATGTTGTCCAATTTAAAAGAGCTGCACGCTGGCATTTTGCCCTTTGATGCTCGAGCACACCCTCTATGGAAGTAGTCAAGTGGTATATACATACCTTCAGACAATGTTGACGGCAATTATGCTTCAGGCCTTGCTTGCGACCACGACAGGGCAGGGGGACGCAGAGCGAGACAGCGCCCTGCTGCATGTCTGGCCAAAAAAGTGAAACATTAGGCACATGCAGTAATTACCACAGAGGAGGGTATGTGAATTAGCCATCTGCATGTTATGATTGCTACTGATTTGGTTTCAAATGGCGCTGCCCTAGCATGATTCACAAGGAAGTTACAGCTCCGCAGAAAGTTAACCACTACCACCGCAGACCACTGAAGTGAAAAACTTCTTTCTTGCCTATAAAACACATGGTTTGGAATGTTGTCCAATTTAAAAGAGCTGCACGCTGGCATTTTGCCCTTTGATGCTCGAGCACACCCTCTATGGAAGTAGTCAAGTGGTATATACATACCTTCAGACAATGTTGACGGCAATTATGCTTCAGGCCTTGCTTGCGACCACGACAGGGCAGGGGGACGCAGAGCGAGACAGCGCCCTGCTGCATGTCTGGCCAAAAAAGTGAAACATTAGGCACATGCAGTAATTACCACAGAGGAGGGTATGTGAATTAGCCATCTGCATGTTATGATTGCTACTGATTTGGTTTCAAATGGCGCTGCCCTAGCATGATTCACAAGGAAGTTACAGCTCCGCAGAAAGTTAACCACTACCACCGCAGACCACTGAAGTGAAAAACTTCTTCTTGCCTATAAAACACATGGTTTGGAATGTTGTCCAATTTAAAAGAGCTGCACGCTGGCATTTTGCCCTTTGATGCTCGAGCACACCCTCTATGGAAGTAGTCAAGTGGTATATACATACCTTCAGACAATGTTGACGGCAATTATGCTTCAGGCCTTGCTTGCGACCACGACAGGGCAGGGGGACGCAGAGCGAGACAGCGCCCTGCTGCATGTCTGGCCAAAAAAAGTGAAACATTAGGCACATGCAGTAATTACCACAGAGGAGGGTATGTGAATTAGCCATCTGCATGTTATGATTGCTACTGATTTGGTTTCAAATGGCGCTGCCCTAGCATGATTCACAAGGAAGTTACAGCTCCGCAGAAAGTTAACCACTACCACCGCAGACCACTGAAGTGAAAAACTTTTCTTGCCTATAAAACACATGGTTTGGAATGTTGTCCAATTTAAAAGAGCTGCACGCTGGCATTTTGCCCTTTGATGCTCGAGCACACCCCTCTATGGAAGTAGTCAAGTGGTATATACATACCTTCAGACAATGTTGACGGCAATTATGCTTCAGGCCTTGCTTGCGACCACGACAGGGCAGGGGGACGCAGAGCGAGACAGCGCCCTGCTGCATGTCTGGCCAAAAAAAGTGAAACATTAGGCACATGCAGTAATTACCACAGAGGAGGGTATGTGAATTAGCCATCTGCATGTTATGATTGCTACTGATTTGGTTTCAAATGGCGCTGCCCTAGCATGATTCACAAGGAAGTTACAGCTCCGCAGAAAGTTAACCACTACCACCGCAGACCACTGAAGTGAAAAACTTCTTGCCTATAAAACACATGGTTTGGAATGTTGTCCAATTTAAAAGAGCTGCACGCTGGCATTTTGCCCTTTGATGCTCGAGCACACCCTCTATGGAAGTAGTCAAGTGGTATATACATACCTTCAGACAATGTTGACGGCAATTATGCTTCAGGCCTTGCTTGCGACCACGACAGGGCAGGGGGACGCAGAGCGAGACAGCGCCCTGCTGCATGTCTGGCCAAAAAAGTGAAACATTAGGCACATGCAGTAATTACCACAGAGGAGGGTATGTGAATTAGCCATCTGCATGTTATGATTGCTACTGATTTGGTTTCAAATGGCGCTGCCCTAGCATGATTCACAAGGAAGTTACAGCTCCGCAGAAAGTTAACCACTACCACCGCAGACCACTGAAGTGAAAAACTTCTTTCTTGCCTATAAAACACATGGTTTGGAATGTTGTCCAATTTAAAAGAGCTGCACGCTGGCATTTTGCCCTTTGATGCTCGAGCACACCCTCTATGGAAGTAGTCAAGTGGTATATACATACCTTCAGACAATGTTGACGGCAATTATGCTTCAGGCCTTGCTTGCGACCACGACAGGGCAGGGGGACGCAGAGCGAGACAGCGCCCTGCTGCATGTCTGGCCAAAAAAAGTGAAACATTAGGCACATGCAGTAATTACCACAGAGGAGGGTATGTGAATTAGCCATCTGCATGTTATGATTGCTACTGATTTGGTTTCAAATGGCGCTGCCCTAGCATGATTCACAAGGAAGTTACAGCTCCGCAGAAAGTTAACCACTACCACCGCAGACCACTGAAGTGAAAAACTTTTCTTGCCTATAAAACACATGGTTTGGAATGTTGTCCAATTTAAAAGAGCTGCACGCTGGCATTTTGCCCTTTGATGCTCGAGCACACCCCTCTATGGAAGTAGTCAAGTGGTATATACATACCTTCAGACAATGTTGACGGCAATTATGCTTCAGGCCTTGCTTGCGACCACGACAGGGCAGGGGGACGCAGAGCGAGACAGCGCCCTGCTGCATGTCTGGCCAAAAAAGTGAAACATTAGGCACATGCAGTAATTACCACAGAGGAGGGTATGTGAATTAGCCATCTGCATGTTATGATTGCTACTGATTTGGTTTCAAATGGCGCTGCCCTAGCATGATTCACAAGGAAGTTACAGCTCCGCAGAAAGTTAACCACTACCACCGCAGACCACTGAAGTGAAAAACTTCTTTCTTGCCTATAAAACACATGGTTTGGAATGTTGTCCAATTTAAAAGAGCTGCACGCTGGCATTTTGCCCTTTGATGCTCGAGCACACCCCTCTATGGAAGTAGTCAAGTGGTATATACATACCTTCAGACAATGTTGACGGCAATTATGCTTCAGGCCTTGCTTGCGACCACGACAGGGCAGGGGACGCAGAGCGAGACAGCGCCCTGCTGCATGTCTGGCCAAAAAAGTGAAACATTAGGCACATGCAGTAATTACCACAGAGGAGGGTATGTGAATTAGCCATCTGCATGTTATGATTGCTACTGATTTGGTTTCAAATGGCGCTGCCCTAGCATGATTCACAAGGAAGTTACAGCTCCGCAGAAAGTTAACCACTACCACCGCAGACCACTGAAGTGAAAAACTTTTCTTGCCTATAAAACACATGGTTTGGAATGTTGTCCAATTTAAAAGAGCTGCACGCTGGCATTTTGCCCTTTGATGCTCGAGCACACCCTCTATGGAAGTAGTCAAGTGGTATATACATACCTTCAGACAATGTTGACGGCAATTATGCTTCAGGCCTTGCTTGCGACCACGACAGGGCAGAGGGACGCAGAGCGAGACAGCGCCCTGCTGCATGTCTGGCCAAAAAAGTGAAACATTAGGCACATGCAGTAATTACCACAGAGGAGGGTATGTGAATTAGCCATCTGCATGTTATGATTGCTACTGATTTGGTTTCAAATGGCGCTGCCCTAGCATGATTCACAAGGAAGTTACAGCTCCGCAGAAAGTTAACCACTACCACCGCAGACCACTGAAGTGAAAAACTTCTTTCTTGCCTATAAAACACATGGTTTGGAATGTTGTCCAATTTAAAAGAGCTGCACGCTGGCATTTTGCCCTTTGATGCTCGAGCACACCCTCTATGGAAGTAGTCAAGTGGTATATACATACCTTCAGACAATGTTGACGGCAATTATGCTTCAGGCCTTGCTTGCGACCACGACAGGGCAGGGGGACGCAGAGCGAGACAGCGCCCTGCTGCATGTCTGGCCAAAAAAGTGAAACATTAGGCACATGCAGTAATTACCACAGAGGAGGGTATGTGAATTAGCCATCTGCATGTTATGATTGCTACTGATTTGGTTTCAAATGGCGCTGCCCTAGCATGATTCACAAGGAAGTTACAGCTCCGCAGAAAGTTAACCACTACCACCGCAGACCACTGAAGTGAAAAACTTCTTCTTGCCTATAAAACACATGGTTTGGAATGTTGTCCAATTTAAAAGAGCTGCACGCTGGCATTTTGCCCTTTGATGCTCGAGCACACCCTCTATGGAAGTAGTCAAGTGGTATATACATACCTTCAGACAATGTTGACGGCAATTATGCTTCAGGCCTTGCTTGTGACCACGACAGGGCAGGGGGACGCAGAGCGAGACAGCGCCCTGCTGCATGTCTGGCCAAAAAAGTGAAACATTAGGCACATGCAGTAATTACCACAGAGGAGGGTATGTGAATTAGCCATCTGCATGTTATGATTGCTACTGATTTGGTTTCAAATGGCGCTGCCCTAGCATGATTCACAAGGAAGTTACAGCTCCGCAGAAAGTTAACCACTACCACCGCAGACCACTGAAGTGAAAAACTTCTTTCTTGCCTATAAAACACATGGTTTGGAATGTTGTCCAATTTAAAAGAGCTGCACGCTGGCATTTTGCCCTTTGATGCTCGAGCACACCCCTCTATGGAAGTAGTCAAGTGGTATATACATACCTTCAGACAATGTTGACGGCAATTATGCTTCAGGCCTTGCTTGCGACCACGACAGGGCAGGGGGACGCAGAGCGAGACAGCGCCCTGCTGCATGTCTGGCCAAAAAAGTGAAACATTAGGCACATGCAGTAATTACCACAGAGGAGGGTATGTGAATTAGCCATCTGCATGTTATGATTGCTACTGATTTGGTTTCAAATGGCGCTGCCCTAGCATGATTCACAAGGAAGTTACAGCTCCGCAGAAAGTTAACCACTACCACCGCAGACCACTGAAGTGAAAAACTTCTTCTTGCCTATAAAACACATGGTTTGGAATGTTGTCCAATTTAAAAGAGCTGCACGCTGGCATTTTGCCCTTTGATGCTCGAGCACACCCCTCTATGGAAGTAGTCAAGTGGTATATACATACCTTCAGACAATGTTGACGGCAATTATGCTTCAGGCCTTGCTTGCGACCACGACAGGGCAGGGGGACGCAGAGCGAGACAGCGCCCTGCTGCATGTCTGGCCAAAAAAGTGAAACATTAGGCACATGCAGTAATTACCACAGAGGAGGGTATGTGAATTAGCCATCTGCATGTTATGATTGCTACTGATTTGGTTTCAAATGGCGCTGCCCTAGCATGATTCACAAGGAAGTTACAGCTCCGCAGAAAGTTAACCACTACCACCGCAGACCACTGAAGTGAAAAACTTCTTGCCTATAAAACACATGGTTTGGAATGTTGTCCAATTTAAAAGAGCTGCACGCTGGCATTTTGCCCTTTGATGCTCGAGCACACCCTCTATGGAAGTAGTCAAGTGGTATATACATACCTTCAGACAATGTTGACGGCAATTATGCTTCAGGCCTTGCTTGCGACCACGACAGGGCAGGGGGACGCAGAGCGAGACAGCGCCCTGCTGCATGTCTGGCCAAAAAAGTGAAACATTAGGCACATGCAGTAATTACCACAGAGGAGGGTATGTGAATTAGCCATCTGCATGTTATGATTGCTACTGATTTGGTTTCAAATGGCGCTGCCCTAGCATGATTCACAAGGAAGTTACAGCTCCGCAGAAAGTTAACCACTACCACCGCAGACCACTGAAGTGAAAAACTTCTTTCTTGCCTATAAAACACATGGTTTGGAATGTTGTCCAATTTAAAAGAGCTGCACGCTGGCATTTTGCCCTTTGATGCTCGAGCACACCCCTCTATGGAAGTAGTCAAGTGGTATATACATACCTTCAGACAATGTTGACGGCAATTATGCTTCAGGCCTTGCTTGCGACCACGACAGGGCAGGGGGACGCAGAGCGAGACAGCGCCCTGCTGCATGTCTGGCCAAAAAAGTGAAACATTAGGCACATGCAGTAATTACCACAGAGGAGGGTATGTGAATTAGCCATCTGCATGTTATGATTGCTACTGATTTGGTTTCAAATGGCGCTGCCCTAGCATGATTCACAAGGAAGTTACAGCTCCGCAGAAAGTTAACCACTACCACCGCAGACCACTGAAGTGAAAAACTTCTTTCTTGCCTATAAAACACATGGTTTGGAATGTTGTCCAATTTAAAAGAGCTGCACGCTGGCATTTTGCCCTTTGATGCTCGAGCACACCCCTCTATGGAAGTAGTCAAGTGGTATATACATACCTTCAGACAATGTTGACGGCAATTATGCTTCAGGCCTTGCTTGCGACCACGACAGGGCAGGGGGACGCAGAGCGAGACAGCGCCCTGCTGCATGTCTGGCCAAAAAAAGTGAAACATTAGGCACATGCAGTAATTACCACAGAGGAGGGTATGTGAATTAGCCATCTGCATGTTATGATTGCTACTGATTTGGTTTCAAATGGCGCTGCCCTAGCATGATTCACAAGGAAGTTACAGCTCCGCAGAAAGTTAACCACTACCACCGCAGACCACTGAAGTGAAAAACTTTTCTTGCCTATAAAACACATGGTTTGGAATGTTGTCCAATTTAAAAGAGCTGCACGCTGGCATTTTGCCCTTTGATGCTCGAGCACACCCCTCTATGGAAGTAGTCAAGTGGTATATACATACCTTCAGACAATGTTGACGGCAATTATGCTTCAGGCCTTGCTTGCGACCACGACAGGGCAGGGGGACGCAGAGCGAGACAGCGCCCTGCTGCATGTCTGGCCAAAAAAGTGAAACATTAGGCACATGCAGTAATTACCACAGAGGAGGGTATGTGAATTAGCCATCTGCATGTTATGATTGCTACTGATTTGGTTTCAAATGGCGCTGCCCTAGCATGATTCACAAGGAAGTTACAGCTCCGCAGAAAGTTAACCACTACCACCGCAGACCACTGAAGTGAAAAACTTCTTCTTGCCTATAAAACACATGGTTTGGAATGTTGTCCAATTTAAAAGAGCTGCACGCTGGCATTTTGCCCTTTGATGCTCGAGCACACCCCTCTATGGAAGTAGTCAAGTGGTATATACATACCTTCAGACAATGTTGACGGCAATTATGCTTCAGGCCTTGCTTGCGACCACGACAGGGCAGGGGGACGCAGAGCGAGACAGCGCCCTGCTGCATGTCTGGCCAAAAAAAGTGAAACATTAGGCACATGCAGTAATTACCACAGAGGAGGGTATGTGAATTAGCCATCTGCATGTTATGATTGCTACTGATTTGGTTTCAAATGGCGCTGCCCTAGCATGATTCACAAGGAAGTTACAGCTCCTCAGAAAGTTAACCACTACCACCGCAGACCACTGAAGTGAAAAACTTCTTTCTTGCCTATAAAACACATGGTTTGGAATGTTGTCCAATTTAAAAGAGCTGCACGCTGGCATTTTGCCCTTTGATGCTCGAGCACACCCCTCTATGGAAGTAGTCAAGTGGTATATACATACCTTCAGACAATGTTGACGGCAATTATGCTTCAGGCCTTGCTTGCGACCACGACAGGGCAGGGGGACGCAGAGCGAGACAGCGCCCTGCTGCATGTCTGGCCAAAAAAGTGAAACATTAGGCACATGCAGTAATTACCACAGAGGAGGGTATGTGAATTAGCCATCTGCATGTTATGATTGCTACTGATTTGGTTTCAAATGGCGCTGCCCTAGCATGATTCACAAGGAAGTTACAGCTCCTCAGAAAGTTAACCACTACCACCGCAGACCACTGAAGTGAAAAACTTCTTCTTGCCTATAAAACACATGGTTTGGAATGTTGTCCAATTTAAAAGAGCTGCACGCTGGCATTTTGCCCTTTGATGCTCGAGCACACCCCTCTATGGAAGTAGTCAAGTGGTATATACATACCTTCAGACAATGTTGACGGCAATTATGCTTCAGGCCTTGCTTGCGACCACGACAGGGCAGGGGACGCAGAGCGAGACAGCGCCCTGCTGCATGTCTGGCCAAAAAAGTGAAACATTAGGCACATGCAGTAATTACCACAGAGGAGGGTATGTGAATTAGCCATCTGCATGTTATGATTGCTACTGATTTGGTTTCAAATGGCGCTGCCCTAGCATGATTCACAAGGAAGTTACAGCTCCGCAGAAAGTTAACCACTACCACCGCAGACCACTGAAGTGAAAAACTTCTTCTTGCCTATAAAACACATGGTTTGGAATGTTGTCCAATTTAAAAGAGCTGCACGCTGGCATTTTGCCCTTTGATGCTCGAGCACACCCCTCTATGGAAGTAGTCAAGTGGTATATACATACCTTCAGACAATGTTGACGGCAATTATGCTTCAGGCCTTGCTTGCGACCACGACAGGGCAGGGGGACGCAGAGCGAGACAGCGCCCTGCTGCATGTCTGGCCAAAAAAAGTGAAACATTAGGCACATGCAGTAATTACCACAGAGGAGGGTATGTGAATTAGCCATCTGCATGTTATGATTGCTACTGATTTGGTTTCAAATGGCGCTGCCCTAGCATGATTCACAAGGAAGTTACAGCTCCGCAGAAAGTTAACCACTACCACCGCAGACCACTGAAGTGAAAAACTTCTTCTTGCCTATAAAACACATGGTTTGGAATGTTGTCCAATTTAAAAGAGCTGCACGCTGGCATTTTGCCCTTTGATGCTCGAGCACACCCCTCTATGGAAGTAGTCAAGTGGTATATACATACCTTCAGACAATGTTGACGGCAATTATGCTTCAGGCCTTGCTTGCGACCACGACAGGGCAGGGGGACGCAGAGCGAGACAGCGCCCTGCTGCATGTCTGGCCAAAAAAGTGAAACATTAGGCACATGCAGTAATTACCACAGAGGAGGGTATGTGAATTAGCCATCTGCATGTTATGATTGCTACTGATTTGGTTTCAAATGGCGCTGCCCTAGCATGATTCACAAGGAAGTTACAGCTCCGCAGAAAGTTAACCACTACCACCGCAGACCACTGAAGTGAAAAACTTCTTTCTTGCCTATAAAACACATGGTTTGGAATGTTGTCCAATTTAAAAGAGCTGCACGCTGGCATTTTGCCCTTTGATGCTCGAGCACACCCTCTATGGAAGTAGTCAAGTGGTATATACATACCTTCAGACAATGTTGACGGCAATTATGCTTCAGGCCTTGCTTGCGACCACGACAGGGCAGGGGGACGCAGAGCGAGACAGCGCCCTGCTGCATGTCTGGCCAAAAAAAGTGAAACATTAGGCACATGCAGTAATTACCACAGAGGAGGGTATGTGAATTAGCCATCTGCATGTTATGATTGCTACTGATTTGGTTTCAAATGGCGCTGCCCTAGCATGATTCACAAGGAAGTTACAGCTCCGCAGAAAGTTAACCACTACCACCGCAGACCACTGAAGTGAAAAACTTCTTCTTGCCTATAAAACACATGGTTTGGAATGTTGTCCAATTTAAAAGAGCTGCACGCTGGCATTTTGCCCTTTGATGCTCGAGCACACCCTCTATGGAAGTAGTCAAGTGGTATATACATACCTTCAGACAATGTTGACGGCAATTATGCTTCAGGCCTTGCTTGCGACCACGACAGGGCAGGGGGACGCAGAGCGAGACAGCGCCCTGCTGCATGTCTGGCCAAAAAAAGTGAAACATTAGGCACATGCAGTAATTACCACAGAGGAGGGTATGTGAATTAGCCATCTGCATGTTATGATTGCTACTGATTTGGTTTCAAATGGCGCTGCCCTAGCATGATTCACAAGGAAGTTACAGCTCCGCAGAAAGTTAACCACTACCACCGCAGACCACTGAAGTGAAAAACTTCTTTCTTGCCTATAAAACACATGGTTTGGAATGTTGTCCAATTTAAAAGAGCTGCACGCTGGCATTTTGCCCTTTGATGCTCGAGCACACCCCTCTATGGAAGTAGTCAAGTGGTATATACATACCTTCAGACAATGTTGACGGCAATTATGCTTCAGGCCTTGCTTGCGACCACGACAGGGCAGGGGGACGCAGAGCGAGACAGCGCCCTGCTGCATGTCTGGCCAAAAAAAGTGAAACATTAGGCACATGCAGTAATTACCACAGAGGAGGGTATGTGAATTAGCCATCTGCATGTTATGATTGCTACTGATTTGGTTTCAAATGGCGCTGCCCTAGCATGATTCACAAGGAAGTTACAGCTCCTCAGAAAGTTAACCACTACCACCGCAGACCACTGAAGTGAAAAACTTCTTCTTGCCTATAAAACACATGGTTTGGAATGTTGTCCAATTTAAAAGAGCTGCACGCTGGCATTTTGCCCTTTGATGCTCGAGCACACCCTCTATGGAAGTAGTCAAGTGGTATATACATACCTTCAGACAATGTTGACGGCAATTATGCTTCAGGCCTTGCTTGCGACCACGACAGGGCAGGGGGACGCAGAGCGAGACAGCGCCCTGCTGCATGTCTGGCCAAAAAAGTGAAACATTAGGCACATGCAGTAATTACCACAGAGGAGGGTATGTGAATTAGCCATCTGCATGTTATGATTGCTACTGATTTGGTTTCAAATGGCGCTGCCCTAGCATGATTCACAAGGAAGTTACAGCTCCGCAGAAAGTTAACCACTACCACCGCAGACCACTGAAGTGAAAAACTTCTCTTGCCTATAAAACACATGGTTTGGAATGTTGTCCAATTTAAAAGAGCTGCACGCTGGCATTTTGCCCTTTGATGCTCGAGCACACCCCTCTATGGAAGTAGTCAAGTGGTATATACATACCTTCAGACAATGTTGACGGCAATTATGCTTCAGGCCTTGCTTGCGACCACGACAGGGCAGGGGGACGCAGAGCGAGACAGCGCCCTGCTGCATGTCTGGCCAAAAAAGTGAAACATTAGGCACATGCAGTAATTACCACAGAGGAGGGTATGTGAATTAGCCATCTGCATGTTATGATTGCTACTGATTTGGTTTCAAATGGCGCTGCCCTAGCATGATTCACAAGGAAGTTACAGCTCCGCAGAAAGTTAACCACTACCACCGCAGACCACTGAAGTGAAAAACTTCTTTCTTGCCTATAAAACACATGGTTTGGAATGTTGTCCAATTTAAAAGAGCTGCACGCTGGCATTTTGCCCTTTGATGCTCGAGCACACCCCTCTATGGAAGTAGTCAAGTGGTATATACATACCTTCAGACAATGTTGACGGCAATTATGCTTCAGGCCTTGCTTGCGACCACGACAGGGCAGGGGGACGCAGAGCGAGACAGCGCCCTGCTGCATGTCTGGCCAAAAAAAGTGAAACATTAGGCACATGCAGTAATTACCACAGAGGAGGGTATGTGAATTAGCCATCTGCATGTTATGATTGCTACTGATTTGGTTTCAAATGGCGCTGCCCTAGCATGATTCACAAGGAAGTTACAGCTCCGCAGAAAGTTAACCACTACCACCGCAGACCACTGAAGTGAAAAACTTCTTTCTTGCCTATAAAACACATGGTTTGGAATGTTGTCCAATTTAAAAGAGCTGCACGCTGGCATTTTGCCCTTTGATGCTCGAGCACACCCCTCTATGGAAGTAGTCAAGTGGTATATACATACCTTCAGACAATGTTGACGGCAATTATGCTTCAGGCCTTGCTTGCGACCACGACAGGACAGAGGGACGCAGAGCGAGACAGCGCCCTGCTGCATGTCTGGCCAAAAAAGTGAAACATTAGGCACATGCAGTAATTACCACAGAGGAGGGTATGTGAATTAGCCATCTGCATGTTATGATTGCTACTGATTTGGTTTCAAATGGCGCTGCCCTAGCATGATTCACAAGGAAGTTACAGCTCCGCAGAAAGTTAACCACTACCACCGCAGACCACTGAAGTGAAAAACTTCTTGCCTGTAAAACACATGGTTTGGAATGTTGTCCAATTTAAAAGAGCTGCACGCTGGCATTTTGCACTTTGATGCTCGAGCACACCCCTCTATGGAAGTAGTCAAGTGGTATATACATACCTTCAGACAATGTTGACGGCAATTATGCTTCAGGCCTTGCTTGCGACCACGACAGGGCAGGGGGACGCAGAGCGAGACAGCGCCCTGCTGCATGTCTGGCCAAAAAAGTGAAACATTAGGCACATGCAGTAATTACCACAGAGGAGGGTATGTGAATTAGCCATCTGCATGTTATGATTGCTACTGATTTGGTTTCAAATGGCGCTGCCCTAGCATGATTCACAAGGAAGTTACAGCTCCTCAGAAAGTTAACCACTACCACCGCAGACCACTGAAGTGAAAAACTTCTTCTTGCCTATAAAACACATGGTTTGGAATGTTGTCCAATTTAAAAGAGCTGCACGCTGGCATTTTGCCCTTTGATGCTCGAGCACACCCCTCTATGGAAGTAGTCAAGTGGTATATACATACCTTCAGACAATGTTGACGGCAATTATGCTTCAGGCCTTGCTTGCGACCACGACAGGGCAGGGGGACGCAGAGCGAGACAGCGCCCTGCTGCATGTCTGGCCAAAAAAGTGAAACATTAGGCACATGCAGTAATTACCACAGAGGAGGGTATGTGAATTAGCCATCTGCATGTTATGATTGCTACTGATTTGGTTTCAAATGGCGCTGCCCTAGCATGATTCACAAGGAAGTTACAGCTCCGCAGAAAGTTAACCACTACCACCGCAGACCACTGAAGTGAAAAACTTCTTTCTGCCTATAAAACACATGGTTTGGAATGTTGTCCAATTTAAAAGAGCTGCACGCTGGCATTTTGCCCTTTGATGCTCGAGCACACCCCTCTATGGAAGTAGTCAAGTGGTATATACATACCTTCAGACAATGTTGACGGCAATTATGCTTCAGGCCTTGCTTGCGACCACGACAGGGCAGGGGGACGCAGAGCGAGACAGCGCCCTGCTGCATGTCTGGCCAAAAAAAGTGAAACATTAGGCACATGCAGTAATTACCACAGAGGAGGGTATGTGAATTAGCCATCTGCATGTTATGATTGCTACTGATTTGGTTTCAAATGGCGCTGCCCTAGCATGATTCACAAGGAAGTTACAGCTCCGCAGAAAGTTAACCACTACCACCGCAGACCACTGAAGTGAAAAACTTCTTTCTTGCCTATAAAACACATGGTTTGGAATGTTGTCCAATTTAAAAGAGCTGCACGCTGGCATTTTGCCCTTTGATGCTCGAGCACACCCCTCTATGGAAGTAGTCAAGTGGTATATACATACCTTCAGACAATGTTGACGGCAATTATGCTTCAGGCCTTGCTTGCGACCACGACAGGGCAGGGGGACGCAGAGCGAGACAGCGCCCTGCTGCATGTCTGGCCAAAAAAAGTGAAACATTAGGCACATGCAGTAATTACCACAGAGGAGGGTATGTGAATTAGCCATCTGCATGTTATGATTGCTACTGATTTGGTTTCAAATGGCGCTGCCCTAGCATGATTCACAAGGAAGTTACAGCTCCTCAGAAAGTTAACCACTACCACCGCAGACCACTGAAGTGAAAAACTTCTTCTTGCCTATAAAACACATGGTTTGGAATGTTGTCCAATTTAAAAGAGCTGCACGCTGGCATTTTGCCCTTTGATGCTCGAGCACACCCCTCTATGGAAGTAGTCAAGTGGTATATACATACCTTCAGACAATGTTGACGGCAATTATGCTTCAGGCCTTGCTTGCGACCACGACAGGGCAGAGGGACGCAGAGCGAGACAGCGCCCTGCTGCATGTCTGGCCAAAAAAGTGAAACATTAGGCACATGCAGTAATTACCACAGAGGAGGGTATGTGAATTAGCCATCTGCATGTTATGATTGCTACTGATTTGGTTTCAAATGGCGCTGCCCTAGCATGATTCACAAGGAAGTTACAGCTCCGCAGAAAGTTAACCACTACCACCGCAGACCACTGAAGTGAAAAACTTCTCTTGCCTATAAAACACATGGTTTGGAATGTTGTCCAATTTAAAAGAGCTGCACGCTGGCATTTTGCCCTTTGATGCTCGAGCACACCCTCTATGGAAGTAGTCAAGTGGTATATACATACCTTCAGACAATGTTGACGGCAATTATGCTTCAGGCCTTGCTTGCGACCACGACAGGGCAGGGGGACGCAGAGCGAGACAGCGCCCTGCTGCATGTCTGGCCAAAAAAAGTGAAACATTAGGCACATGCAGTAATTACCACAGAGGAGGGTATGTGAATTAGCCATCTGCATGTTATGATTGCTACTGATTTGGTTTCAAATGGCGCTGCCCTAGCATGATTCACAAGGAAGTTACAGCTCCGCAGAAAGTTAACCACTACCACCGCAGACCACTGAAGTGAAAAACTTCTTGCCTATAAAACACATGGTTTGGAATGTTGTCCAATTTAAAAGAGCTGCACGCTGGCATTTTGCCCTTTGATGCTCGAGCACACCCCTCTATGGAAGTAGTCAAGTGGTATATACATACCTTCAGACAATGTTGACGGCAATTATGCTTCAGGCCTTGCTTGCGACCACGACAGGGCAGGGGGACGCAGAGCGAGACAGCGCCCTGCTGCATGTCTGGCCAAAAAAAGTGAAACATTAGGCACATGCAGTAATTACCACAGAGGAGGGTATGTGAATTAGCCATCTGCATGTTATGATTGCTACTGATTTGGTTTCAAATGGCGCTGCCCTAGCATGATTCACAAGGAAGTTACAGCTCCTCAGAAAGTTAACCACTACCACCGCAGACCACTGAAGTGAAAAACTTCTTTCTTGCCTATAAAACACATGGTTTGGAATGTTGTCCAATTTAAAAGAGCTGCACGCTGGCATTTTGCCCTTTGATGCTCGAGCACACCCCTCTATGGAAGTAGTCAAGTGGTATATACATACCTTCAGACAATGTTGACGGCAATTATGCTTCAGGCCTTGCTTGCGACCACGACAGGGCAGGGGGACGCAGAGCGAGACAGCGCCCTGCTGCATGTCTGGCCAAAAAAAGTGAAACATTAGGCACATGCAGTAATTACCACAGAGGAGGGTATGTGAATTAGCCATCTGCATGTTATGATTGCTACTGATTTGGTTTCAAATGGCGCTGCCCTAGCATGATTCACAAGGAAGTTACAGCTCCGCAGAAAGTTAACCACTACCACCGCAGACCACTGAAGTGAAAAACTTTCTTGCCTATAAAACACATGGTTTGGAATGTTGTCCAATTTAAAAGAGCTGCACGCTGGCATTTTGCCCTTTGATGCTCGAGCACACCCCTCTATGGAAGTAGTCAAGTGGTATATACATACCTTCAGACAATGTTGACGGCAATTATGCTTCAGGCCTTGCTTGCGACCACGACAGGGCAGAGGGACGCAGAGCGAGACAGCGCCCTGCTGCATGTCTGGCCAAAAAAAGTGAAACATTAGGCACATGCAGTAATTACCACAGAGGAGGGTATGTGAATTAGCCATCTGCATGTTATGATTGCTACTGATTTGGTTTCAAATGGCGCTGCCCTAGCATGATTCACAAGGAAGTTACAGCTCCGCAGAAAGTTAACCACTACCACCGCAGACCACTGAAGTGAAAAACTTCTTGCCTGTAAAACACATGGTTTGGAATGTTGTCCAATTTAAAAGAGCTGCACGCTGGCATTTTGCCCTTTGATGCTCGAGCACACCCTCTATGGAAGTAGTCAAGTGGTATATACATACCTTCAGACAATGTTGACGGCAATTATGCTTCAGGCCTTGCTTGCGACCACGACAGGGCAGGGGGACGCAGAGCGAGACAGCGCCCTGCTGCATGTCTGGCCAAAAAAAGTGAAACATTAGGCACATGCAGTAATTACCACAGAGGAGGGTATGTGAATTAGCCATCTGCATGTTATGATTGCTACTGATTTGGTTTCAAATGGCGCTGCCCTAGCATGATTCACAAGGAAGTTACAGCTCCGCAGAAAGTTAACCACCACCACCGCAGACCACTGAAGTGAAAAACTTCTTCTTGCCTATAAAACACATGGTTTGGAATGTTGTCCAATTTAAAAGAGCTGCACGCTGGCATTTTGCCCTTTGATGCTCGAGCACACCCCTCTATGGAAGTAGTCAAGTGGTATATACATACCTTCAGACAATGTTGACGGCAATTATGCTTCAGGCCTTGCTTGCGACCACGACAGGACAGAGGGACGCAGAGCGAGACAGCGCCCTGCTGCATGTCTGGCCAAAAAAAGTGAAACATTAGGCACATGCAGTAATTACCACAGAGGAGGGTATGTGAATTAGCCATCTGCATGTTATGATTGCTACTGATTTGGTTTCAAATGGCGCTGCCCTAGCATGATTCACAAGGAAGTTACAGCTCCGCAGAAAGTTAACCACTACCACCGCAGACCACTGAAGTGAAAAACTTCTTGCCTATAAAACACATGGTTTGGAATGTTGTCCAATTTAAAAGAGCTGCACGCTGGCATTTTGCACTTTGATGCTCGAGCACACCCCTCTATGGAAGTAGTCAAGTGGTATATACATACCTTCAGACAATGTTGACGGCAATTATGCTTCAGGCCTTGCTTGCGACCACGACAGGGCAGGGGGACGCAGAGCGAGACAGCGCCCTGCTGCATGTCTGGCCAAAAAAGTGAAACATTAGGCACATGCAGTAATTACCACAGAGGAGGGTATGTGAATTAGCCATCTGCATGTTATGATTGCTACTGATTTGGTTTCAAATGGCGCTGCCCTAGCATGATTCACAAGGAAGTTAGCTCCTCCCCAGGTAAAAATAACCATTGGGTCCAATTGATTTCTGACAATTGGAACCAATGGGGAAAACCGTTTGTGATTTCGGACTCCTCATTGAAAAATCCCAATTGGTTCCAATTGTCGAAAACCAATTGAGCATTGCCAATTGGAACCAATTGGGCATGACCAATTGGGAAAACCGTTTGTGATTTCGGACTGCTCATTGAAAAAATCCCAATTGGTATCAATTGTCGAAACCCAATTGAGCTTGCCAATTGGAAACAATTGGGCACGACCAATTGGGAAAATCGATTTGCGGTTTTGGACTCCTCATTAAAAAAATCTCGATTGGTTTCAATTGTTGAAACCCAATTGAGTGTTGCTAATTGGAACTAACCGAGCACCACCACATGGGAAAACTGCTTATGGTTTGTGATAACTAGACAATGAAACACTAGTAGATGATTTTTGACATTTTTATTGAAATGAAAACTCATTCGGCCTCCTCTGTTGCTCAGGCGTTGCCCTCTGGCTCCACAGCTCCCTCCAGGTCAAACTTTTCCTGTGCAGCTTTCCTAGGAACACCAATATAGGTTAAATTACTTAATGGGACATAAGTGTTCATATTTAGCTTGCGATAAAGAACAATAATGTTTTCCCTCCCTAAAACCCGACTTCATTTATTTATAATCAAGTCTTCGATGCTGCAGCAAAAGGCGGCCAAAGCCAGCCGACAAGGATTTGCAAGCAGCATTTTGGACTGCCGTAGAATGTTTAGCAAGCGCCCACTCAAAATTTGAAGATGTGAGGTCATCCATTTTACATATATATGTACTGTGCATATTTTTTCAGATGTTTCAAATTTTGGGGGTGGGCGATTAGTGCAGAATGGGTGGATGCACGGTATTCTACGGTAGTCCGAAATATGGATCCATAAAAATTCTATTTTGCTTGAAGGAGAGCATTCGGCAGTATGTGCCGTACATTCATAATCAATGGGCAAATTCTGGTGGTTGCAAAGAAGAATAACTGTGACCATGTTGACTAAGTCTGATTCCATACTTCGGATACTCAACGACTAGTTGTTTCCTATGAACCACTGAGGCATTCTCTGCTGCAAGGAATTACAGCTAATATGCTGCAACTATACACATATACCACATAGTCACAGCATTTGTCAAATGCTCGCAGCATGCAGAAGGCAACATGGAAGAAAGCCTGCTAAAAGGAAAAAGATGCATGTTGCTTTGAGAAGAAATGAAGCAAACATAACGCACCTCCTAGTGTCAAGCCTCCTCAGCTCAGTGATTTTCTCATTAATGAACCTGGTCACATCCTTGGCTGCGGCCTTGGCAAACCGCTCCGGCATGCCATTGCTCACGAGGCGAGCCACGTAGGCATCTGCATGAAAAAGTAAGATACTTGGCTCAAAACCGACACATCAGAAAACTTGAGTATAAATCAATAAAATGAGTGAAGATTGACTACTATAATGAAATAGCACCTACAATCCAGCAACCACGACTCTGCTTTTCAAAGAACAGTCTGCTGCTTAAGACTGCTGTTTGGTCGCACTAAGTTGTTCAAGTACAAGGTGGCATGAAGCCGTTCAAGTATGACATCATGACAATACAATAGACCAATCTCTCAAACTCTTAGGTGCATGCTTCACGCTCATGACTTGTCACGCGTGTGGAAAGAATAAAGTTCCTGTAATGCATCACAGCAGTGGTGGATTTGCGAAACTGGCTGGTGGAATTTATGTTTGAAGTGTGACATAAAGATAGATTTTAAGAAAGCACCTGTGCTCTGCTTGAGCACAGGCCCCGTCAACGCAGCTGTGCTGCACTACACCACCCAGAGGCTGATTATTTCAATGGCATGACCTGCTGACAGCAAAGTCATAGCAACAGTAAGGAAAGACACCGAAAAAAGCTCCTATCGACCTAGGCAAATAATGGTGCCCATTGTGGAAACGCAATGTTTCATTGCATAAGCATATTAGTATTGCAAAGATATCATGCCACATATTAAACTGCAATGGCTTTTAATACTTTTCTGTGCGCAGCTAAGCTTACATAAAAGAAAGCAACTCAAATTCAATGCAAACAAAAAAAAGTGAACAGCTACAGCTGTGAAGTGCAATAAAATATACTACTCACTTTTCAGGACAGAGAGTTTGGTGGGGCAGAGGGGCGGCTTCCTCTCTTGGCCAGGTTTCTTTGGGCAATGTCGTCCTTAAAAATAATTCATGAAAGGTTAATCAGATGCTTCCACCTCTGATAAACACTGCCATATTTTCTGGACTATACATGTCTAAAGGCTCATGCATACTTTATGCTGTGCAGACTATCTTCAGTTGCAGATTAGATTGTTTGTTACCTCCAGACTGCTCCAATCAGATCGCCGTGTTCACAATATTTTATGCAGGGATGTTAAGTAAGCACCGCAAGGTCAAACTCAATGCATCGCCAAGTCTTTTGATATGTTGCAAGTGGCACACGGTTTGCCTGGGTGCCCCCAAGCAACCAATGCGTGTCAAGATAAATCTTTAGAAGCTCTGGTATTGGCTGATGAGAGGGGTACATGTCCACAAATATCCCTTGTCTGGAATGTCTAATGGTGAATTCAGCTGTCAGACTTGACGCGCTCCAAAGACCTCCTTTTGAAGCGTGCATCTTGAGCTCATGGACTCGAATCAAGTTGGCCACCATCAGGCTGTATTTGCTACAGCTTTGGAGCGGCACAACCGACACGCACCAAAGACGGAGGAATGATTTTTCGCAATATTCCGCGGCTGCCGCTCACCAAGCCGCTGCCTCAGTTCTTTTATGAGTCACTTTCGCAAAGCAGCAGCAACGCCGCACGCAAGTCTGGCACAGAAGCTATTTCACACAACAACCCAGATGCAGAAATCCCTCCTGAGACAAAGTCACTAAAGCCCCGCTCACTCGTCCTGTTGGTCCTGCCAGACGTGTGTCTGGGTTGTTGTTGTTTGAAAGAACATCTGCACTGAACTTGCGTGCGGCATTGCTGCTGCTGTATGAAAGTGATTCATCAGAGAACTGAGGCTGCAGCTATGCGAACAGCAGTCGTGAAATATTGCAAAAAATGTTCCTCAGTCTTCGGTGCGCGTCAGTAGGGCCGCTCCAAAACTGTGGGGGTATACCTACGGCTGGTCGATTTTGAGGATGCTCCACGTAACAGGTTTTCTCCTCCCTCGAGGATTTTAAAAAGTGGTCCAGATCTACCAGCTGAACTCACCACAACAAAGCAGATTTTCAGCCTGAATTTTTCTCCAAGGACTATAGACCCTTTACAGCAGACGTGCATGACACGGCCATAGCTCACCTTCACTTTCAGTTTCCTTTTTTTTAAAGGGACCATTAAATGAATTTGAAATCGACTTTCATCCACCGCACGTCGTTAAAGGTGTAAAAAGAAAAAAAAACAAAAACAGAGAGCCCGTAAAATTCTTCGCTATAAAACTTCCAAAACAAAACCGACCTCTTTTGCGCCTTCTTTCCTTCAAAAGCTCTCTGCCTTTTCACTGCAATGTATCCACGGGTGCCACGGCACGTCAGCCACATCTATACGTCGCCTATTGGATAAGAGCCTACATCACAAGCACCGCGATCATAAACAATAAATAGCCGGCTAATGTTTATTAAAAGCTTTGTTAAAGAATATTCTGATGCATATTTTGTTGAATAATTAGCAATGTGATGGAAATTGCTAAATTTTATATTGCTAGGAGTTGTACGCCATCTATTGTGCGGTAAAATAAGGCCGTGCCTGCGCAGTTGCTCTCGGCTAGAGAAACAAGGCATCAGTGGTGATGGTTGACAAGGTCGGCGTAGCGGAAGAGGACGGCCATCAAAATTACACAGCGGCTTGTTTCGAGGCGACTTGGAGAGGAAGAAAAACTCAAACTTTTAATAATTTATTGTGTAGAAGTTAATCAACCAAAACGGATGCCTGTTCGGCGTGCAGTGAACATTCAAGGTTTAATGTGAAAGTTAATTGGCAAAAGTAAAAAGGTAATTTCATGGTCCCTTTAAGTTGCTTCCCATCACCACTGCGGTCATACAAGAACTCGATGCCTTTCTAGACACCACAGGGTTCCTTTTACCAATGCAGGCTGTTTTGACTTGTCACCACTAGTTTCTTTGGCACTCCCTCTCGGCGAGATATGGGAAAGTCGGTCACAGTGGCTCTAATTTAGAGCGGGCGCCAAGCGTCTATATACCGAGTGTAGACTATAGACTGGAAAATATGGCACTACGTTTCATAGAAGCAATATAAATTTCCATGCAGCAACATAAAACATACTCCCAATAAAAAAGCGGTTCTGCGTACCAAGGACCGAACTGTCCATTAGCAGCCGAGATCCGTAGACAGCCACAGCCAGGTCCTTCACAAACAAGGCATCTCTTTTCCCTTGTGCCAGAAGGAACGATGCCTCGTCCACAAGAACACCTTTTCCGATGTCCACCTGAAAAACAAGATCATCCAAATGATGAAAGAAAAAGCCAAGATCAAAATTAAAAAAGCCCATCGTTGTATATTTGAGCACAGATATGGAAATACTGCCATTCCCAGCTGAGAATATTAATGCCCAGAGATGCTAGGGGTCCCCAAAGTTGCATGAATCGTTAATAATAGATCTAACTATCCTATGACCCAAGGTTCTCCCCAAGAATTTTTGAGAGATGGACATGGGACAATCACGAGAGGGTGTGCGTGTTTCAGAGATCGTTTCATTATGGCTGTAACTAGATCTACATGCTCCGAGCATCCCGAAAATCCCAATGATGTGCAGCTTACTTCACTATAAACTATGTATTCAAAGGTTGCGAATCTGACTTACAGATAGCGCCATCGAACCTGGCCGAATGTGATCAGACAACGAATGGCGCTTGTCGGCCAGTCGCAAGCGATGACTTCTTGTGCAGACAAGCAGCCTACCTGTTCTGCTTGTCCGCACGTAAGTTAACGCTCACGATTGATTGACGGGTGCTGTTTGTCGTTCTACCACATTCGCCTGGGTTCGGTGGCACTATCTGTAAATCTGATATTCATAATCTTCAATAGCATTTTTTATAGTGAAATAAATTGCACATGATTGTCATTCTTGGAATGCTTAGAGCATGCAGATTGAGTTACGGTCATAACGAGACAATCTCAAACCTCCGTAGTACCCCTTTCATGTGAAGCAGTGCTACAGACGCTATTTCAGCACTTTCCTGATTGCAGTGCGTGTGTTCAGAGCAGGGATGCCAATTGTGGGTTAGAGAGGCAATAAATTATGAGTTTAGAAAAATTAGTTATAAAATGACAGCAAGCCTTAAAAAACTAAATGTGCATTTGATCCATCCATCATGATTTCCTAACAACTTTTCGTGACGATCTAGAACCATGAAGCGCTCAATACGAAGAAAGGCCCATGCTTCTGTCACACTCAGTAAGCCTGTATGGCTTACTGAATGATATTGATTCAGGTAGGTTTCTAGAAAAGATCCTACTGTGTAAAGCACCTTTGACACATGTACGTTTTCCTACATTGCAGCCCACTGTGACCGCTCGTGATGATGCTAGCTACCATTATGACAGGAGTATCATAGTCCTCTTACAATAAAAGGATCCCCTCCCAGCACATAGCAAGGCGTCCGAAACGTTATTGTCTGAAATAGCCTTAAGATTGATGGTCGTCAGTACTGCTTATTTAGACATACTTTGAGGAAAGACAATATTTTTCACAAGCATACCATGTGACCATCATTTTCTGCCAAGCGAGCGTTCCGTTCAGCAGGTGGTACTCTTGCGCGGTCTGCAATTGGCAGTGCGGCAAGTTCAGGGGCAGCAGCCAGGGCTGCAGGGGCAGGAGCAGCCAGGGCCGCGGGGACAGGAGCAGCCAGGGCGGGGACAGGAGCAGCCAGGGCCGCAGCAGGGGACAGGAGCAGCCAGGGCCGCGGGGACAGGAGCAGCCAGGGCCGCAGGGACAGAAGCAGCCAGGACACGGGCACAGGCAGCTGGCAGGGCAGGGGCACGAACAGCCAGGGCAGGGAGGGCACCCACCAGGGCAGGGCCAGTTGCAGCGTCAAAGCCAAATGCAGCACGCTGATTTTTTGGCACTGACATTTTCTTTCTTCATCTGCAGGGGCATTGAACACGAGATTACATCCTATGCTTGTATATAATGTACTTTATAATCCCATACCTTTCAAAGATTGCACTTTTTTTATTACAATCTCTTGCAGGTTGATGTTGAGCTGCCTAACTTGGCTGAGCTCCCTCTCCAACCGTGCGATATGCCTTTGCGCCCTGTCATACTTGGCTTGCAGCTCTTCGAGGTCCCCCTTGGCCTCTGGCTTCTTTGCAGTCGCTTGTTTTTTCTTCAGCTCAAGTATCCGCATCAAGTCCGCCTTCGTTGATGTGGCTTGTCTCTCTTTCATGTGTTTCTGCAGATGGGAAAGCTTTATCAATTTGGTTCATCTACACCTAACCCCATGGTACAATAACGTTACCTTCTGCGCCTTGACATTCTCCTTCTCGGTGGTCAGTGAATCCTCTTCAGAGTAGTCGGAGCTCTCGATGACTTTACGGACACGTAGTCTCCCGTTCTTTAGTTTTACCGTGACATCCTCTTCAGAGACTATAAGATGGATGAAAGTATGTTTGTATGAAACACGGGGGCAGAGTGCTGCTGAAGACTTTCACAGATCATATTAACTTAATCCTCAGATAGCTTTTCAACAAAGGATCTTAACGCTAAATGGTATGCTGTTACAGCTGTCGAACAATTCTATGCTATGTCTTAGTTACCCTGGGCACCCGGTCATATCCGGTTTGAGAGACGAATTTCTAGTGTGTTGTCTATCTTGATAAAGTTTTCTGGCGAAAGCTTTAGCTTCAGCTCTAAAGCGACATTCAGTTTTACAAAAATTAGTTGCCAATGTACTGCATCTTTTCGAGAAAAGATAATAGTGTTTTTCTCACCACAAAAATAAACTACAGATCATGGCCAGCTCAGATTTCACCAGAACGTAACCCTAGCAGTTAGTGCAACATGCTAAAATTTTGGAACATAGAGTGATCTGATTAAAAACATTGAAGCAATTTTCTGGAAATTTCTATGACCAATTTGTTGCATCTTGGTAGCATCTCTTATTCACCTCCAAGTATTCACAAACACCAATGGCCGGCAATTTCTAATACAACGTTTTCAGAAATTGCTTATAACTGAGTCAGATCATGCTATGTTTTGAAACTGGCATCTTGCTCCAACGACAAGGGCTACATCCTGGCAGTTTCGAGCTCACGGCGCCACATACATTATCTTTGTGGTGAGAAAAACACTTCTACCTACTTTCTCTGAAACACCTGGTATTCATAAATGGTATGTGTAAAGAGATCAGATGGACCCGAAATCTAAAGATATGTCGGACATAACCAGAACACGGGGTTTTAAAAGTACAGCAGACGTGCCCGGCAAATTTTTTTGCGCGAAAGTGAAGATTTGCATTCAGGGCACCAGACTAACTGTTAAAATTAAATGCTTATCACTGGCATGTCAAACACGGATGACCCACCATGTTTTTCGCGCTTTAGTCTGTGCTCGCTCTCCGACCATGTCTGAAATGCTCGGCACTCAGCTAGCTGTTTAGAGTATCAACCTGGGTGCTGTTTCCTTGGTGCTCGGAAGTTTTGTCTGTATGCGGTCCGTACGGACATGAAAACGACTTACATCGGCTAGTGTGGGTGGACAGCAGCTCCCGCCTGCCAATCTGCTGTGATGGATTGACAGCCGTATACACAAAACTGTTCTAGAGCAGCTTCAAATTCACTAAATGCTGTAAACTTGCCCCTAGCTTTTATTTACCCACACACAGGGCAGGCACACGTCATGTGTAGCCTAGTGTAGTACAGTGTCTTACACGCACACGGCGGCGGCGGCCGCGCGCCTGCGAAACGTTTTTTTTCTTTTTTTTTTTTAATACAAGCGCGACAAGGCACGAGCACGGAGCGCTTTGGACTGCTCCTAAACCAGCGGGTGCGTCCGACGCTACCATGATCTGTGCTAGAACGTCCGCCGTATCTTTAGAACTCCCCGTACCGGGTACGTCCGCCATATATTTAGACACAGTGATGTACGCCAAATCTTTAGCATTATTGAAATCACGACCGCCCACCCTAGCGCTAGCAGAAGCTGCAGGTAGAACGTACACGCGCAATACCATAGCCTCCGCAATACAAATGCACGCGATGTCATTCGCGGTCATACCGGTATTTTATCTGCCACGAAGCTTTGGTTTCGTCGTGTGAGTTGCGCACCACAGAACTCGTGGTTCGAAGGAATTAGCAAATAGAAATCACCTTCAGTACCCAGCAATGACGACACTTGCGAGCTATGCGCGGTTGTTATAGTCACTGCTTACCGGGCGCAAACGAGGGGTGGGAAATATAATTTCCCGATCGCAGCGTATGCGGCTTAATCATTGACACCTACCTCCCAACAGAAGTATCCGGGCTCTGTAGAATTCACTGTCGCCACCATCTCCATGCCATCTTACGTAGTACTTCGTCCCGTCGCTGAAGTCGCTAGGCCCACTCGGATGAAAATCTTTGATGCTCGAGATGGGCACAATTGCGTGGGTATTATCATCCACGTATCGTACGTACGCGTGGGTGATCATTGCATATGCAAATTGGCTGGAACACACGGCGAGTGAAATACTGGTCGGACAAAGAAGTTTGGCAATGGCCGGGGGTCAGATCGGCAGTTTGCTTGGCTTGGCTTTGGATTGCGGTAATGGAGCCAAAACAAAAATAACAGCGATTATCAAACTTTTCGGTGGCGCCACAGGGTGAGCAGATTGGAAATTATGCTGGTAAGCGTTTGCACTGCGAAATTGTGTCTTTCCGCGAAAGAAGAGGCGAACTACATTCATTGTCCACCAAAAAAAAAAAAAAAAAGATTTTTTTTTTTTTTTAACCGGATGTGGTGGGTGACTCGCCGTCATACACGCGCTGGCGTGTAGAAGGCTTGGCCGCTTGGCGTTGTCTGATATCCGATGCGATTTGGGCTTTTCGAAGGGGGAGAGTGGTTCACCTTTTTTCTATATTGTGTTTTTACTTCGGACACTCGCTTCGTGTATACTTTGCGGGATGATAAAAAATCGCTAAATATTGTTCGTTATTTGTTTTATTTTGATGTAGTTTCTCAACAAATGAGTGGGAAGCAGTGAATGACTGTGTTATTAAGTTAGCAAAATATTATTTCTGCAGTGTGCGCGGTTTAATGTTTCATCTATTGCATCTGTAAACGACTTATTTTTCGAGATTTCGATACTCGCTAAAATGCCCCCGGACAAATTGGTTCCAAGTGCAATCCCGGACAGAATGATCCCAAATGAAAATTAGACACAGTTTAATATTTAACGAGGTGCTACTTTGAAGTTCTATTAAACAGACATTCAATGTTCGTATGATGCGAATTTTGTAGTACGACGGAGGGGATTACGAAATATCTGCTCTCGCATCTTCATTGCTCAAAGGCTTCCGATACCTAATGAAAATCACATTGCTTCTGTGCTCAACTTTAATGCGCCATTGGAAGATGAATCGCCTTCGCGGGGCGGTTGCGAACGCGACCGCTTAAAAATCCAGTTCAAATACACGCGCATTTGATGCTGAAAACATCCGCTTGTAATTGCGCGAGCGGCTGGCCTTGACTGCCTTGACTGGAGCACCCGCTGCACGCGCTCGTTCAGCCGCCGAGGCTTCATTCGAAGCAACTAGCTCGCGCTTTTAGCACGCGCGGCTAACACTATATTCTGTTTCACCTTATGATGTACCGCAGGAAAGGCTACAAGCGCGAGATCCTTGCTCTAGGGCACATCTCGGCGGCACAAGCTCTCGTGCGTTAAGAGTAGCTCCCAACACTATGAGCTCGCGCTTCTAGCTTTGTCTGCGGTACAACATAAGGTGAAACGGAGTATAGTCCATACTAAGGTGAGACGAAGTATAGTGTGAATGCCGCATTACATCTGCAGCAATGCCAGTGAGCTCGAACGCTTCATAACAACAAGAAACAAACGAAACAAAAAAAGACGCTTGACATAGACGGGGCACTTTTGGAGAAACAAACACACAGGACAGGCGCCCGTCCCATATGTGCGTTTCTTCTACTTTGTACCGTACATAGCTTTACAGTTTAATTCGATGATGTGAACAAGGTTTTAATGAAGTTCTGCGTTAGTTCAAAAAAGCAAGAAGACGTGCTGAGTGAAAGCCATGCGACTGGCACATTTACCACCATTTCCTTCATGTAGTGAAATGTTTATTTCGCAAATAAAATTCGTATTGTATTATGCGAATATTTATCTTCTTATGCGTTCGGACTTTACCAAGTATAAAGCCAATAAAAAAATTAGGACCAATACTAAACCCCACAAAATGTATTTGGGACCATTTCAAACATTTTGTCCGGAATTCCCATTATGTCAGCGTTTGAAAACACTGAAATATTCCGTTCGCAAAAAATGCTACGTATACAAAACTTTAATGTTGCTTTTTGCGAAATTAATAAAAGCAGGAGCCTGCACATTGACATAGCTATCACATAGAACGTTACTGAAATATAAGAATCTCGCGCGTTCTCAAAGCGACATTCAGTCCTAAAACGAGTGCGCTGTTTGATTACTTCAGCATAGACTTGCTTGTTTATTTTTATATAGTGGGTGAAAATGCTTTATTTACCGTCAGTTCCGGTTTTCATTAATTGCAGGTAAAGTAAAAGAGTTTGCTGCTGCAATGCAAATATCACCAGCTCTGTTTTTCTTTCTTTTTTTGAAAAGGTGTTTTTTGTTTGTTTTTTTGAGGCCGGAAAAGTTAAGTTTTTTGCAAGGTACACACCTTTTGATAACCTTCCACAGAAATTGGGAGAGAGAATACATTATTCTCGAAGCCATGTAAATTGGGAGAGAAGTGGATACAACTAATTTGAAAACTTACAAGTCTCACTGGGATTTTGGCTTTCTCTAGATTATGTTCTTCAAGCTCTTCTTTTGGGATGCTATTACTGCTTCTAGATTCAAACGGAGATCTTGACAATCGCTTGGGAGTGAGACAGTGTATATATTTATATCGTAAATAAATATCACGAGAGGCTATTTTTTTAAAGCAAAACAAGCATGCTATGAAGCGCGCGTCAGGAGTGGTGTTGAGCCTTTGAACACGATCTGCTAAAACTCGTGATTGTACTAGTGAAGTGTGTTTCTTTTGTGCGAATACAATAGAAGAAAACGAGCGTGTTGGTATATTTTGTATCTCTATGCATGGTGTCGTGACGACAATCATAAGAATGTCGTCACCCCTCCCCCCCCCTTTCTTTCTTAATTTTATACATTCATATTACGGCATATATAATAACGAAGTGTGTGACATAAATACGACCGATTCCCCGAGTGTGTTAATGAACCCCTAGTCATTACTCTGAGTCAATGCCCTGGTGCTGCTCTGCTGTAAAAGCACACTGGCGGTAATATATAATTATTGCAATCGGCATTTATATTCTAGAGAATATTTCCGACCTCATTTAAAGGGGCGATGCAACAATTTTTGTACTTTGCGCAAATACCGCTTAGAACGGATCCCTGACGTTAATGACCTATGAAACACGCGTTCGTTTTTCACCCCACGCAATAGAAGTCCCAGAAAAAAAATTAAAGAAAAACGAGCAGCGTTCACCCCCTCAACTCGCAGCCAGAACAAGCGGCCGCGTGATCTGGAGCCAATTATATGCCGCCAATGTTGATCATAGCCACGCGCTGGGGTTGGCAAGGCACAGGACACGCGCCGAGTTCCAGACATTGTTGGGTCGGCTATTGTCGTCATTGCAGCGATTGGACACGGGCCACTACCCGAATGCTTCTCGAGCTAGTAATTATCACGAGCCGAAATCGAGTGCCCACGCAATACTCGCGTCCAGTCTATGAACCGCATTCAAATATCGTCATTGGGGTGTACTGCGATCCCCACGTTACGTCATCAAATTTTGCAAAGGAGAGATTGAATTACAACGCTCGCTTTTGTCCTTCATATCACACCGCAACAAAGGAGTTTCTTGGCCAGTGGCGTTGCGTGCGAGTATCCTTGAGTCCCACTATACTTCATTTCAACTTCGGTCCAGACGCAGCCAAAGCTACAAGCGCGAGCTCCAGGCTTTCAGCATCCCTGCCAAGCACGCGCGCTCGTGCAGTGCAAGCCCTGTTCTGGGCCACATGCTCGCGCTTGTAGCATCGGCTGCGTCTGGACCGAAGCTGAAACGAAGCATAGTGCCAGTAAGCTCGTGTAAAGTGAAAAAAAAAAAAAACATTTCATTTGAATATCGTTGCACCGCTCACATTTGCAACGGGATCCCCGCCGCAAAGCGGGTTCGCGCGTTTTCGGAGCATAATGCGCGTGAAATAGCATTAAATATTTAAAACACGCGCGCGCGCGACCGCGTTCGCCGAATAATAAATAAAAAAAAAAAAAGATACGAGCGCACGACGACATTTTATTGTCGTAACCGCAGCGGTAACATAGCGGAACTATAAATTTGGGGAGTTATTCATTAATTTCGTTCATGATGCGTTCATGATGCCTGATACGCCGCTGACTGGCTCTGCTGCTCTGCGACTAGATCACATCGCAAAAGTCGGGTCAGCTAGCGACTGCTCGAATCGCGTCGCTTTTTTCCGCAATGGTCGCTTTTGCGATGAAAGTTATTGCGCGATTAGATCACATCGCCAGTGAACGCGCCTTTATTCTTAGAAGCATGGCGTTGCGGAAAACAAAAAATTCGAAGCCGGTCTACCAAAAACCGACATGGCAACGAGTCATGACCAACGTTCCCAAGAATATGGAGACCTTCCCGCTCCCCTCCTAATCCGAAAAGAATGCGACAATGGTATTATCCCCCACCCCCTGCACCGGTTCTAAATCAGGCGTCAAAAAAAAAAAAAAAACAACTAAACAAAAAACGTTTTTTTTTTCTTTCCTTTTTTGTTTTTTTTAGGAAAGGGACTTTTTGCGATATCGGAGGAAGATTAGAGTAAAAGGGCTTAACAATGAGACTACCCTAGGGCCATCTGGATTTCTAAAAAGAAGTATATAACTCATACAACGAGTGGTAGTAGAAGTGCGGGTGACATCGAGTTTTACTCGAGTAGGTCAAAGTTACTCGGGCAGGTCATATCACGTGACTACATACATAGGATAACGCTGAACGTGGATGGCATTTGGGACTTTTTCGAACGCCGAGGTAGAAACCCTCCTTTGAAATGAGATTGAGTACATATTTAGAACACAGCCATATCAGCCACATGTCCTGCAAACTGCAAACCATGACCAACCGTTAACACGGCCATGCGGCTGGCTGGGCGATCTCTTGTGATTCTATGGCTGTAGGAACTGAAACATGTGATTTCTGTTCTGGATAGATAATCAGAGGTTCTTCCTTGTTAGCACGCCGTCTTTACACGAGGCCTGCGAGCCAGTAATTTTCAATGGAGAGTTCGGGCAGGAATTCGCCAACCTCGGAGCCACCTAAGTGTCCGGATCTTGCGACTCCATGCCCCAGACGACCGAGAAAACGGGGGCCCTATAAGCAGTATTTTGTTCCCGGGTCCCATGCTCCGATCCCGAAGTCTACAAGGTACTGCCAGAGACAAGACGGCGCATGTGGGACCTCTGTGAGTATTGATTTACGCAGTAACTTTAATTTTTATTTCGGGTTCCGTCGGACGTAACGCTAGACCCTGCGATTGATTTATCGCTCCGCGCGCTACGACGTTCGACCTAAAATTATGCGCGGGTTTCGTCAGTCTGAACACCAACCTGATAATCTAGACAGGTTTACCTCGAGTGTGTTGAATTTTCCCGCACCCGGTGCATAGCTCGCAAAAAATAATTTAAAAACTTTTTCTTTTTTTTTTAGATATTCCGTTTTTGGCGCGGAGGAAATTTCAGTTTGACAAACTGTTTTAAACGGACCCGATCGGCCCGCCTTTGTCACATGTAAAATTGTTTTTCGAAATTCCTGGCTTCAGGCCAAGATTGCTCCACTTGTTCGAGGCAGGTAGTACGGTGATCCAGTTTTTAATATCGCGAGCGCACCGAGCGGCCTGGAGGGCCAGCGGCTTATCACGGAACGAAGCGGTAAAATCAGTGAGAATAAGCTCGTCCGCAGACATGGTACAGCTGCATGCGTTACCTGCCCCAGCCTGTACAATGAATGCAGAAGAAAGACTCAGTGCAGAATTAATCGTTTATATCCTGGTACATGATCAAGTGATCTCGCTTATTTGACAGACTTTTGCAATTTATTCCATCACCCTAGTGCAGAACCGAATGCTAAAAACATATTTTTCATGCGCACCATTAACGAATAGAACGGTCTTCCCACCAGCATTGCTATTGCCACGCCCAACATGAATTTTCTTCAGCATATGTGCCTTCCTAAAGTCTATTCAGATGCTGAATCATTCCCCACAAGCATGGCCACCAAGCTATGAGGCAAAGCTTTTTTTTTTTTGTGGGTTTGTAAACAACGAAGAGGCAAAACAAGTTTGCTATCAGTGAATTTCTGGTTAACATAAAAAATACTGCAGAAGCTTAGGCTGCAGATTGCCTCTATGTGCAAGGTTTGTGTGCTCGCTAGATTAGATTGCAGTTAGCTGTATACACTAGAGAAAGAAATTGTAATAACACATAGAAACCAAGCTACCTATAGTTGCTGGCAGGTCAAGAACGAAGTGGAAGCCCCTCCCACCCCTTTCCACTTCAGCGGAGCGAACGATAGAAAGGAGGCCACCTCCCCTCCAGCGTTCGCATTACTAAAGTGGAAAGCGGTGGGAGGAGCTTCCACTTCGTTCTTGACCTGTCACCGACCCTAGTTGTAATCAGGGGTGGATTTAGGGGGAAAAGTTGACCCCCCCCCCCCCCAAGCTCGCCAAAGTCAACATTTTAAAATAAAATAATTGATATACACCCGACAAAAGTTTGGTATTTGGTTACATAGCAAATATTGGGTCTATAATATAGATCTGGGTTATGTTTCGGCCGTAACATCATATCTCAGCAGACGCCCCTCCCCCTCCTCCGCCAGCTGAATGCCTACCGCCCCTCCCAGGCCTAAATTATAAATCCGCCCCTGGTGGTAGTTCATTTAACGCTGAGTGTGTTTGAGCTTTTTTGTTATGATGAAAATTGGTTGCCGATTCTCGCAGGATGATGCAGTTCTTCCGTGCTCAGCCACAAATGTCGGATTACCTCATGAAAGTGAAGATGCAACTGTTACCCACTCCTTGGTAAGTACATCTTCTGGTTGTTGCTCATACTACTCTCAAGCACTAAACTTTTCTGGGACAAATGCATACTTTTATTTCTACATCTTTCCACTGCAGCAAAATGCCGCAGAAGGTCAAGCCAGAGGCGGCTTGCCTTGTGAAGCCAGTGAACATCCGTCAACTCTCTCTATGGTAAGCATTGTATTATTGTAGTGATACCAATCTTAATATAGCGTTGTACTCCTACATAACGAACAATAATGTCTATAGCAGTGAGTGCCTAATTCTTCTTTCCCAACGAATCACAGGAACCTGGTTCATCTTCAGAAGATCTTACTGACAACGCTAGCTGCTCTGATGATGCAGAACATCCTTGCACTTCTCCTATGGTAAATATATTGATTACCATTCAATAAAACATGCACTCAGCTTAAAACTGGATGGTAAATCTATTTCAGTTTTATTTTGTTTAGTCTATGTTTTCATGATGTGTTTTCAAAGACATATTTTGATTTGTGTTGTGCAGTCCTCGTCATTTATGTAATTCTCCTCTAAACCTGTGTATTTTGCTTTTGCTCTGCTTCCGTTAGGGGCTTCCTCGTTTTTTGTGTAACCAAGACAGCCTGCGAGCATATGCTACATAAAATCTATGTGGTTCAAATGCCACCCAACAAGTAACAGAGGCCAGCGGGAGATGTCTGCCCTATGTTCATTATACGTTAAATTTCTGATAGTTGATCTCTTTCATAACGTTTCAGGAACATGGCGCCTCCCCAGACGACCCCATTGAAGATTACAGCTCCGATGATGCAAGGTCCCACACATCCTCGGTGGTAGGTCATGTTCTTCAAGCACTTAATTAGTTCATTTGTCATCAAGAAATAAATTGATCCAGGCTGAAAATTAGGACTATACGGCAGCAATATTTCTGATAGTCGATCTCTCCCCAACAGCTTCAGAACCATGGTGCCTTCCCAGACGACCCCACTGAAGAGTACAGCTCGGATGATGCAAGGTCACACACATCCTCGGTGGTAGGTCATGTTCTTCAAGCACTTAATTAGTTCATTTGTCGTCACAAAAAAAAAATGGATGCAAGCTGAAAAATGTAGCTATACAGCAGCAATTTGTTTTTTGAAAATTATCCACAATACAGTAGAACCTCGTTGATACGTTCCCGGTTCATACGATTTCCCGGTTCATACGTTCGCAAGTGAAAGCACGGGAAACGTCCCATAGAGCTGCGCTGTTTTTTTTTCGGTTCATACGTTCCTGGATAACACGATTTCCTGGAAAATACGCTCAACATTCTGCCAAATGTCGATCGGATTATACGTTTTTGTGGCAATCAACGGAGCTCCGAACATCCGGTCTCGACGAACGAGCGCCAAGCGCGCCGAGGCATACATGGCGCGCGCGTGCGGAACGGTCTGGCAGTGCCCGCTGATAATGCCGCCGCTGCGTCTATTGTTCTCCGCAACTTCCGAGAGCCGTCCGGGTGATTAAGGTCGTTTACAGAAAACACAGCGTGGTTTTACTGTCTTAGCTCATTATTCGACTCGTCAAAGAATCTTTCCCATGAAATAATAACAAAGGATTTTAAGCGATTGCAACTCCGGCGGCGGCGTGCTAACCGCTCGTAACAACAGCACGTCCATCTGGTGCTGTCGTTCACTTTCCTCTTGTCAAGTGCCACCGCTGGCAAAAGTGGCACGAATGCTGTCTTAACGAGCAACCGAAGCAGCAGCATAAAAATCAAAACCCAAATACAGCTGTCTGCCGATCGTTCGCCCGTGCGAGCGCATGTTCTCTTCAGTTGTCAACACCGCAGCAGTACGTTCGTTTACGACTTTTCAAGCGTTTCCAAAGTAGACACGCTGATTATGGGTAGCTCTCGGTAACTCTAGCAAGCTCTTTGAGGCACTGTTCCGAGGGCTGAATGCACCGTTTGCAAGAGTGCGCAAGAGTAACTCTAGACTGTGACGTACAAGGGAGCAGTAGCGGTAGCGCGGTTGTAGTAAATGAACAAATCTGGCATTTCTTTGTTTCTTTCTTTGGCAGCTTCGGTCTCGCGTTCCGCCGAAGCCCGTGCCCGGCTCTGCCCGTGCCCTTTCGTTCCGTTCTGCGATGGCGTCGCGAAAGCAATGCGCTTTCGCGAAGCCATGACACCATCGCAGAACGATTCTGCCGGCACTCGCCAGCAGAAGCTGATAGACGCTTTCGGTAATTGAAGCGCTGTATTAAACGCTGTTCAATCTAATTCTCGACTATTTTTTTTTTGTGCTTGAAAATGGTGAGTTGGGATCGTACGTTTTCCCAGGTAATACATTTTTTCTCGCGGTTTCTTCAAAACGTATCAACGAGGTTCTACTGTATAGACAAATAATTGTTACTGGTGTCACTTATCTCTTTTACCATTTAGGTTCTTAAAATGACAATCGTTTAATCCCAGGCTCCTTCAGACGAAGATATCTCGGATGAAGATACAATGGACCCTGATCCGCAAGGAACACAGGCTGCCAGAAACTTCGCTGAGCTTTTCCAAGGCATTGTTGGCGAGCAGGTCGTTGTGTCGAAAGGCGACATTTTGGTAATGTTGCTAAAGTATGTTGCCAGCAACAACCTGTCATTCACAGGCTTGACAAATCTTGTCAAGATGGTAAATAGCTTTTTTCCAAGCCTATTCTACCAGACTCTCGTTACTTTCTTAGTAAGATGTTTGGTGATGGTGGTGCCACATTTCATTTTTACTGCCCTCACTGTTTTTTCTACATTGGGAAGCTGGACAACAGTTGCAGTTCTTTCCAGTGCTCACATTGTAGCCGGCAGTGCCAGGTGTCAAATGTCTCTGAGCCACCTTTTTTCTTACTTTCAACGTTCAGTCTCAGCTGCAGGGGATCCTGAAAAGTTCAGACTTTCTAGATCTGACAGAACCTCTGGGGGACGGACACACAATGGGTGACATAACGGATGGAAGTATGTACCGTAAATTTGTAAATGAAACTGCAGGGGCCGGGCATAGGATTAGTGTAACCTTGAATGCAGATGGTGCCCCAGTGTTCAAGTCTTCATCAACTTCCATATGGCCAATCCAGCTTTCAGTTAATGAAATTCCTCCCAAGGATCGTATGAATAACCTTGTGCTAGCGGCCCTTTGGTTTGGGAAAAGCAAACCGCGGATGGACATCTTCCAAAAGGCATTTGTGGACATGATGCAGGATCTTTCCGAGACTGGATTTCCTTTAAGCTTTAAAGGGAAGACTAAAACTTTTAGAGCCTTTTGTGTCTGCGCGGCAGTTGACTCAGTTGCACGAGCCCCTATGCAGGGAATCATGCAATTTAATGGTTATTTTGGTTGCAACTGGTGTTTGCACCCTGGCACACGGATAGGAAGATCTCTAAAGTATCCTGTCCAGACAGTGGATCCCGATGAGCGTACTGATGACCAAATGTATGATGACATGCAGAAGGCTTTTGAAACTGGTACTGTAGTGCGGGGCGTCAAGACCGTTTCTCCGCTCATTAACCTGGAGCACTTCAGCATAGTCTGGGGCTTTGTCCCAGACTACATGCACTGCGTCTTGTTGGGTGTGGCTAGGCAGTTTTGGAGCATTGGCTCGAGTGCTGCGACAGAGATTTCTATATTGGGCGAGAGATTGACAGGATGGACAGTAGGCTTCTGGCCATAAAACCCCCAAGAGATGTAAGGAGGATGCCGAGGTCGCTGAGGGAGCGGAAATTTTGGAAAGCCAAGGAACTGGAAAGCTGGGTACTCTACTATAGTATTCCCGTGCTTCATGGATTATTGCCAACAAAGTATGTTGCCCACTGGGCTCTTTTGGTGGAAGCTGTGCACCTAATGCTGCAACAACAGATTTCTTCTGTAGACATAGAACTTTGCGATCTTCTCATGCTGGAGTTTGTTGTAAAAACTCAGCTCCTCTATGGAGAAGACAGCATGACGTTTAACGTCCATCAGATGGAACATATTGTGAAGAGTGTTCGTCTCTGGGGCCCTTTGTGGGCACACTCGGCCTTCCCTTTTGAAGCGGGTAATGGGAAAATGAAAACATGCATTAAGGCTGCTAAGGGGATCCCTCACCAGATCTGTAGGATGCTAGCGGCAGAGACTGTTGTGTCTGAGTTAGAGCAGCATGTTACCAGCGCACCTGTGTCTAGCTATTGTTGTTCTCTGAGCTCCCGCTCAACACAGAAATCTGTCAATCTTAGCACGGAAGGAGTGCGTTTGCTAGGCAGAGGGTGTCCTTTTCGGGACCTTGGGGGTGAGGCTCTGTTCAGTGCTCAAGCAGTTGAGTATCCACGTATGGTGAAGGATGGAACTGTGTTCACGACTGCTTCTTATGTTGGTAAGAAGAAAAGCAACAGCTCGGCTGTAAAGCTAACCAGTGGTCTCATCGGAGTAATTGAGAAAATTGTCTTCGACAAGGAGTCAAGCTTCCTGATTTTGAAACCTTTAGAATGCACGCCTTTTTATTCAAAGTCGAAGGCAACTCTGTTTAAGGTTCATGGACGTCCGAGGCAATTTCAGATTGCAAGATCTTCTGAAATCTTCAGTGCAGTTGTTTATATGGGCACTGATGATATCTATGTGGCCCCAGTGCCCAGTGCTTTTACATTTTAAGGTGGTTGTTAGGAATGTTTTGGCTTAGCCGGAGACGAGATGAAAATGGTTTATTTTCCATTCTCAAACGATGGGATTATTTGCTCAAATGGATGAGCAGTTTTTTTTCTTCCTCTTGACGTAGCAAATTAGGCTTTCACGTTTATAGAGCAGGTCTGCCCACGTATGACAACTTTGGTTCACAGATCAGCATTTCAGCTAATGCAGTATGACCGCTAAGCTAGGGTCTTGAACAGGTCTTTAAAGAGATACTACAACGAAATTTCGGTGCTCATTTTTTGGTCTATATGTGTTTAAAAGAGCAGTATCACATGGAACATACCAATATCTTGTTAAAAAAGTCTCGAAAAGGAATTTTAAAACAAATTAAACGATTAGCAAAGAGCACCTGGTGGATGTCGCTAACGCCTCGTTTGTAATGCCCGTCTAGGAACCTTGACAGCTAGTGACGGAGGTTGTCTTGTCTCCGGCCACGACGAGAGAAGGGGGAAGGAGGAACTCCCCTCTCCCCGAGAATCCCTTTTGTGTGTCGCAGAAGTCACTATTGTCCCCCTAGAAGATTATAGAAGATTAACCCGTCACTAAAAATTCGTACAAAAGCAGCCGCTTCGGTGGCTGGAACGACTAGGCCATCCTCTCGGCGTCAGCCTCGCCGTAGCTTTGCTCGTCTCGAGACGACCTACGTCAGGATTGCGTTGGATGTCACGTGCTCTAAGCTGGGCCTTCTCCGAGCGCTTGCCAGAGTGGGCCGTTTATAACGAAAAATACAGCCACCAGGATCAAAAGACAAACGTGCGATTGTCATTTACGGATATTGTGGATCACATTCAACCTATTTTTGAACACAACGGGAATATTTCAAATTTCGTTGAAGTATCCCTTTAACAAGCGTCGTGCAGTAGTGATGCACCATTGTACGCCAGCACAATGCTCATTCACAGCGAAACGGGCGGGGGCAGAATTTAAGGTACAAGTACGCCGATCAAACCTTTATTCTTCAGTTTACTGTTCATCCTCTCGTCGTCATCATTCGTGACAATATTTACAGCTCTGCCTAGCTCACTATGTCCTTTCTGAAAGTCTTCGCTCTAATTAATTTTACCCCACAATCTTGATCCAGCTTTCAAAAGCCATGAATGTCACATAGAAAAGCTTCATCTGTGCACTTATCAAAACCAAAATTTACATTAAAACAGTCTGTGTGCCTTAGTCCGTACATTTCACAAAAAGTGAACTACCAAAGCATATTTGCAAGAGCTGCTTGCCTCCATTTAAAACTATTAAAGGGCCACTCCGGCGATTTTTTGAGCTACCCTAACAAACTACATTTCTGAATACCCGGACATTGCTCTTCCCAACACAGTAGTTTGATCTCTAAACTCAGATTCGTTATTGAGGAATTGGCAATGCGAAAACCAACATTCAAATCTCACTGCGGTTTCTAGTCGCATGACGTAATGAATCGGCATTCTTGCAGATAAGGCAGGAATCCTAAAACAGTACATTGCACTTTTTTTTCGTGCTGCTGAGCGGGGGTTCTTACACCATTCATTTTGCACCATTATGCGTTTTTTTAATCGGTCAGAAACAAGTTATACGGCCCAAACAGTGAAAAAGGGACGTCACATATAGTTATCAGTTCAGTGCCGCCAATGACGACTTTCAGTTTGAAAAACCGGTAAGAGCGCGATTAAAAACTTCAATAACTGCAAAAAAACATATGTATGTATATATATTGTCAGTATTTTGGATACTACTTCAGCACTGTGTTTTGGTATGTTTAGCCAATTTCGAGGCATATTAGAGACCATGACAAAATCGCCGGAGTACTCCTTTAAGTCCACATTTCCATTATTATTATTCCAATGCATATTACCCAGTTTTATTTTCTGTCACTGTTTATGCTTAGAGTTGGCCTTGATAATGCTACAATATAAAAGCTCTATAATAGCTATTCATGTACTGATATGTGAAGAGCCCCATAAGTTTATTCACACTTTTAGCACTGTGTTTCATAAAATATTAAGGTCTAATATCCATTCCACAATGACTTCTTGTTTCTGTCCTGCACAAATAGGGCATTGCTTTATTTGAAAACAGGTTATTTCTTCAGGGTGTTTACCACAATAGCTTAGAAATTTGCCAACTTTTTCAGATTTACCCTGACAATTTTATATGGAATTCCATGACTTACTTCAGTCAGGACTATTGGTTTGATGAACCAATAGCTGGACATGTTTTCAGGCTTTCTATAAGGTGGAGTTAAATTGGCTCTTCCCGTTCAATCGCATTGTGGCTTCCACTCCCTAGACGCCTCGTGCTACGTTACTCAGCACATTGGCATCAATGTGCTACCGTCAGGCTTTGTTACGCACTGCCATGCCATTTTCACTGTTAATTTTTCCTGATTTAGCCATCTTTTTACTATTTCACTGGCAGTTCCCTGACTTATCCTGATGATCGAAATTTACTGACAATTCCAGGTTGGTAGAGATCCCACCCTGTTCTTGCAGTTTACCGATGGGCTTGAAAATTTCTAGGGCACCCACTGTAAGGTTATGTGACTCATCAAAAACCTTTTACTTGATGAACAATCAAATTAGTCAAATTATTTCTGTTACTTTACTTTTATCACATGCTCTGCTTCTGTGTGTCACTGAAAATAACTGTTTGTGAATTTTCATTTCTGCATTTTGTATATATATATTTTTTTTTTCAAAAGAAGGTAGATTGCCATGATTTGTTTTGCTGCATTTTCTCACAAATCTTTTTTGTAGCGTGCACATTTTCAGTTACTTCTTACTCCTGATACATTGGTAGTGGGCACCTATGATAAACATGCAGATTTTGTATAACTAACTTGAAATTTTTGTATGTCTTGCAATCACTTTAAAATGTTTGAACATATGCTGCTTTAACCTTCATTTGCTCTGAGATATGGTACTGATTTGTGTATTTTATCCAGTAGAGATGTGATATCACAGTATGTGGATAGGCAAAATGATTGTGGCTTACTCCTGTGCATATGTATACGAGTTCTTATAAACACATTCTAAAAAACCAGCCATGTGTATGAGTTTGGATTCTTTACAATATGAAAGGTTGCTTGCTTTTTCAATTTATTGCCAATACCCTTGCAAACTACTAGCACAGTGTTTGAACCTCACAATTTACAGATTTTCTTTTCGTGAGGTAAATAAGCAATTTTTTAGTGTTACCAGATCTTGGCTAGCCGTGACAGCAAGAATAAAAAGAAAATACATTTACATATTTGCATGGAATAGAATGTCCCTATCTCAATTGCATAGATTTAATGTGCTAATAAAAATGCAAGTCTTCCTTTCAAATGGTCCATCAAATGGACCATATTCAAATTGTAAAGTAATTTTAATTGAAATAACCAATGAAAGACAACTGAAGATACAATTGGGTATCCGGTGCCATTGAAAAGCACAGTTTCAGTTGAGATAATCAAGTAGACATTTTTGTCCCAATTGGCATAACCAATTGTTCATCTTAATACCAGTTGGATTCAACTAGTTATAACCAATTCCAATTGAACTTGCAATTGGTACCAATTGGCACAACCAATTGTTTACTTAATGCCAATTGCATCCAACTAGTTACAATTGGCATCAATTGAACTTCCAATTGGAACCAACTGCCACAACCAATTGTTTGCCTTCTGTCAGTGGGATCCAACTAGTTACAATTGAACTTCCAATTGGAACCAACTGTCACAAACAATTGTTTACTCACTGCCAATTGCATCCAACTAGTTACAATTGGCATCAATTGAACTTCCAATTGGAACCAACTGCCACAACCAATGGTTTGCCTTCTGTCAATGGGATCCAACTAGTTACAATTGAACTTCCAATTGGAACCAACTGTCACAAACAATTGTTTACTCACTGCCAATTGGATCCAACTAGTTACAGTTGGCATCAGTTGAACTTCCAACTGGAACCAATTGGAACCAACTGATACCAATTGAAATTCCAATGGTTTTCAATGGTTATTTTTACCTGGGATGTCGACGCAGCTCTCTCGCTCTGCGTCCCCCTGCCCTGTCGTGGTCGCAAGCAAGGCCTGAAGCATAATTGCCGTCAACATTGTCTGAAGGTATGTATATACCACTTGACTACTTCCATAGAGGGGTGTGCTCGAGCATCAAAGGGCAAAATGCCAGCGTGCAGCTCTTTTAAATTGGACAACATTCCAAACCATGTGTTTTATAGGCAAGAAAGAAGTTTTTCACTTCAGTGGTCTGCGGTGGTAGTGGTTAACTTTCTGCGGAGCTGTAACTTCCTTGTGAATCATGCTAGGGCAGCGCCATTTGAAACCAAATCAGTAGCAATCATAACATGCAGATGGCTAATTCACATACCCTCCTCTGTGGTAATTACTGCATGTGCCTAATGTTTCACTTTTTTGGCCAGACATGCAGCAGGGCGCTGTCTCGCTCTGCGTCCCTCTGTCCTGTCGTGGTCGCAAGCAAGGCCTGAAGCATAATTGCCGTCAACATTGTCTGAAGGTATGTATATACCACTTGACTACTTCCATAGAGGGGTGTGCTCGAGCATCAAAGGGCAAAATGCCAGCGTGCAGCTCTTTTAAATTGGACAACATTCCAAACCATGTGTTTTATAGGCAAGAAAGAAGTTTTTCACTTCAGTGGTCTGCGGTGGTAGTGGTTAACTTTCTGCGGAGCTGTAACTTCCTTGTGAATCATGCTAGGGCAGCGCCATTTGAAACCAAATCAGTAGCAATCATAACATGCAGATGGCTAATTCACATACCCTCCTCTGTGGTAATTACTGCATGTGCCTAATGTTTCACTTTTTTGGCCAGACATGCAGCAGGGCGCTGTCTCGCTCTGCGTCCCCCTGCCCTGTCGTGGTCGCAAGCAAGGCCTGAAGCATAATTGCCGTCAACATTGTCTGAAGGTATGTATATACCACTTGACTACTTCCATAGAGGGGTGTGCTCGAGCATCAAAGGGCAAAATGCCAGCGTGCAGCTCTTTTAAATTGGACAACATTCCAAACCATGTGTTTTATAGGCAAGAAAGAAGTTTTTCACTTCAGTGGTCTGCGGTGGTAGTGGTTAACTTTCTGCGGAGCTGTAACTTCCTTGTGAATCATGCTAGGGCAGCGCCATTTGAAACCAAATCAGTAGCAATCATAACATGCAGATGGCTAATTCACATACCCTCCTCTGTGGTAATTACTGCATGTGCCTAATGTTTCACTTTTTTGGCCAGACATGCAGCAGGGCGCTGTCTCGCTCTGCGTCCCCCTGCCCTGTCGTGGTCGCAAGCAAGGCCTGAAGCATAATTGCCGTCAACATTGTCTGAAGGTATGTATATACCACTTGACTACTTCCATAGAGGGGTGTGCTCGAGCATCAAAGGGCAAAATGCCAGCGTGCAGCTCTTTTAAATTGGACAACATTCCAAACCATGTGTTTTATAGGCAAGAAAGAAGTTTTTCACTTCAGTGGTCTGCGGTGGTAGTGGTTAACTTTCTGCGGAGCTGTAACTTCCTTGTGAATCATGCTAGGGCAGCGCCATTTGAAACCAAATCAGTAGCAATCATAACATGCAGATGGCTAATTCACATACCCTCCTCTGTGGTAATTACTGCATGTGCCTAATGTTTCACTTTTTTGGCCAGACATGCAGCAGGGCGCTGTCTCGCTCTGCGTCCCCCTGCCCTGTCGTGGTCGCAAGCAAGGCCTGAAGCATAATTGCCGTCAACATTGTCTGAAGGTATGTATATACCACTTGACTACTTCCATAGAGGGGTGTGCTCGAGCATCAAAGGGCAAAATGCCAGCGTGCAGCTCTTTTAAATTGGACAACATTCCAAACCATGTGTTTTATAGGCAAGAAAGAAGTTTTTCACTTCAGTGGTCTGCGGTGGTAGTGGTTAACTTTCTGCGGAGCTGTAACTTCCTTGTGAATCATGCTAGGGCAGCGCCATTTGAAACCAAATCAGTAGCAATCATAACATGCAGATGGCTAATTCACATACCCTCCTCTGTGGTAATTACTGCATGTGCCTAATGTTTCACTTTTTTGGACAGACATGCAGCAGGGCGCTGTCTCGCTCTGCGTCCCTCTGTCCTGTCGTGGTCGCAAGCAAGGCCTGAAGCATAATTGCCGTCAACATTGTCTGAAGGTATGTATATACCACTTGACTACTTCCATAGAGGGGTGTGCTCGAGCATCAAAGGGCAAAATGCCAGCGTGCAGCTCTTTTAAATTGGACAACATTCCAAACCATGTGTTTTATAGGCAAGAAAGAAGTTTTTCACTTCAGTGGTCTGCGGTGGTAGTGGTTAACTTTCTGCGGAGCTGTAACTTCCTTGTGAATCATGCTAGGGCAGCGCCATTTGAAACCAAATCAGTAGCAATCATAACATGCAGATGGCTAATTCACATACCCTCCTCTGTGGTAATTACTGCATGTGCCTAATGTTTCACTTTTTTGGACAGACATGCAGCAGGGCGCTGTCTCGCTCTGCGTCCCTCTGTCCTGTCGTGGTCGCAAGCAAGGCCTGAAGCATAATTGCCGTCAACATTGTCTGAAGGTATGTATATACCACTTGACTACTTCCATAGAGGGTGTGCTCGAGCATCAAAGGGCAAAATGCCAGCGTGCAGCTCTTTTAAATTGGACAACATTCCAAACCATGTGTTTTATAGGCAAGAAAGAAGTTTTTCACTTCAGTGGTCTGCGGTGGTAGTGGTTAACTTTCTGCGGAGCTGTAACTTCCTTGTGAATCATGCTAGGGCAGCGCCATTTGAAACCAAATCAGTAGCAATCATAACATGCAGATGGCTAATTCACATACCCTCCTCTGTGGTAATTACTGCATGTGCCTAATGTTTCACTTTTTTGGCCAGACATGCAGCAGGGCGCTGTCTCGCTCTGCGTCCCCCTGCCCTGTCGTGGTCGCAAGCAAGGCCTGAAGCATAATTGCCGTCAACATTGTCTGAAGGTATGTATATACCACTTGACTACTTCCATAGAGGGGTGTGCTCGAGCATCAAAGGGCAAAATGCCAGCGTGCAGCTCTTTTAAATTGGACAACATTCCAAACCATGTGTTTTATAGGCAAGAAAGAAGTTTTTCACTTCAGTGGTCTGCGGTGGTAGTGGTTAACTTTCTGCGGAGCTGTAACTTCCTTGTGAATCATGCTAGGGCAGCGCCATTTGAAACCAAATCAGTAGCAATCATAACATGCAGATGGCTAATTCACATACCCTCCTCTGTGGTAATTACTGCATGTGCCTAATGTTTCACTTTTTTGGCCAGACATGCAGCAGGGCGCTGTCTCGCTCTGCGTCCCTCTGCCCTGTCGTGGTCGCAAGCAAGGCCTGAAGCATAATTGCCGTCAACATTGTCTGAAGGTATGTATATACCACTTGACTACTTCCATAGAGGGGTGTGCTCGAGCATCAAAGGGCAAAATGCCAGCGTGCAGCTCTTTTAAATTGGACAACATTCCAAACCATGTGTTTTATAGGCAAGAAAGAAGTTTTTCACTTCAGTGGTCTGCGGTGGTAGTGGTTAACTTTCTGAGGAGCTGTAACTTCCTTGTGAATCATGCTAGGGCAGCGCCATTTGAAACCAAATCAGTAGCAATCATAACATGCAGATGGCTAATTCACATACCCTCCTCTGTGGTAATTACTGCATGTGCCTAATGTTTCACTTTTTTGGACAGACATGCAGCAGGGCGCTGTCTCGCTCTGCGTCCCTCTGTCCTGTCGTGGTCGCAAGCAAGGCCTGAAGCATAATTGCCGTCAACATTGTCTGAAGGTATGTATATACCACTTGACTACTTCCATAGAGGGGTGTGCTCGAGCATCAAAGGGCAAAATGCCAGCGTGCAGCTCTTTTAAATTGGACAACATTCCAAACCATGTGTTTTATAGGCAAGAAAGAAGTTTTTCACTTCAGTGGTCTGCGGTGGTAGTGGTTAACTTTCTGCGGAGCTGTAACTTCCTTGTGAATCATGCTAGGGCAGCGCCATTTGAAACCAAATCAGTAGCAATCATAACATGCAGATGGCTAATTCACATACCCTCCTCTGTGGTAATTACTGCATGTGCCTAATGTTTCACTTTTTTGGACAGACATGCAGCAGGGCGCTGTCTCGCTCTGCGTCCCTCTGTCCTGTCGTGGTCGCAAGCAAGGCCTGAAGCATAATTGCCGTCAACATTGTCTGAAGGTATGTATATACCACTTGACTACTTCCATAGAGGGTGTGCTCGAGCATCAAAGGGCAAAATGCCAGCGTGCAGCTCTTTTAAATTGGACAACATTCCAAACCATGTGTTTTATAGGCAAGAAAGAAGTTTTTCACTTCAGTGGTCTGCGGTGGTAGTGGTTAACTTTCTGCGGAGCTGTAACTTCCTTGTGAATCATGCTAGGGCAGCGCCATTTGAAACCAAATCAGTAGCAATCATAACATGCAGATGGCTAATTCACATACCCTCCTCTGTGGTAATTACTGCATGTGCCTAATGTTTCACTTTTTTGGCCAGACATGCAGCAGGGCGCTGTCTCGCTCTGCGTCCCCTGCCCTGTCGTGGTCGCAAGCAAGGCCTGAAGCATAATTGCCGTCAACATTGTCTGAAGGTATGTATATACCACTTGACTACTTCCATAGAGGGGTGTGCTCGAGCATCAAAGGGCAAAATGCCAGCGTGCAGCTCTTTTAAATTGGACAACATTCCAAACCATGTGTTTTATAGGCAAGAAAGAAGTTTTTCACTTCAGTGGTCTGCGGTGGTAGTGGTTAACTTTCTGCGGAGCTGTAACTTCCTTGTGAATCATGCTAGGGCAGCGCCATTTGAAACCAAATCAGTAGCAATCATAACATGCAGATGGCTAATTCACATACCCTCCTCTGTGGTAATTACTGCATGTGCCTAATGTTTCACTTTTTTGGCCAGACATGCAGCAGGGCGCTGTCTCGCTCTGCGTCCCCTGCCCTGTCGTGGTCGCAAGCAAGGCCTGAAGCATAATTGCCGTCAACATTGTCTGAAGGTATGTATATACCACTTGACTACTTCCATAGAGGGGTGTGCTCGAGCATCAAAGGGCAAAATGCCAGCGTGCAGCTCTTTTAAATTGGACAACATTCCAAACCATGTGTTTTATAGGCAAGAAAGAAGTTTTTCACTTCAGTGGTCTGCGGTGGTAGTGGTTAACTTTCTGCGGAGCTGTAACTTCCTTGTGAATCATGCTAGGGCAGCGCCATTTGAAACCAAATCAGTAGCAATCATAACATGCAGATGGCTAATTCACATACCCTCCTCTGTGGTAATTACTGCATGTGCCTAATGTTTCACTTTTTTGGCCAGACATGCAGCAGGGCGCTGTCTCGCTCTGCGTCCCCCTGCCCTGTCGTGGTCGCAAGCAAGGCCTGAAGCATAATTGCCGTCAACATTGTCTGAAGGTATGTATATACCACTTGACTACTTCCATAGAGGGGTGTGCTCGAGCATCAAAGGGCAAAATGCCAGCGTGCAGCTCTTTTAAATTGGACAACATTCCAAACCATGTGTTTTATAGGCAAGAAAGAAGTTTTTCACTTCAGTGGTCTGCGGTGGTAGTGGTTAACTTTCTGCGGAGCTGTAACTTCCTTGTGAATCATGCTAGGGCAGCGCCATTTGAAACCAAATCAGTAGCAATCATAACATGCAGATGGCTAATTCACATACCCTCCTCTGTGGTAATTACTGCATGTGCCTAATGTTTCACTTTTTTGGCCAGACATGCAGCAGGGCGCTGTCTCGCTCTGCGTCCCCCTGCCCTGTCGTGGTCGCAAGCAAGGCCTGAAGCATAATTGCCGTCAACATTGTCTGAAGGTATGTATATACCACTTGACTACTTCCATAGAGGGGTGTGCTCGAGCATCAAAGGGCAAAATGCCAGCGTGCAGCTCTTTTAAATTGGACAACATTCCAAACCATGTGTTTTATAGGCAAGAAAGAAGTTTTTCACTTCAGTGGTCTGCGGTGGTAGTGGTTAACTTTCTGCGGAGCTGTAACTTCCTTGTGAATCATGCTAGGGCAGCGCCATTTGAAACCAAATCAGTAGCAATCATAACATGCAGATGGCTAATTCACATACCCTCCTCTGTGGTAATTACTGCATGTGCCTAATGTTTCACTTTTTTGGCCAGACATGCAGCAGGGCGCTGTCTCGCTCTGCGTCCCTCTGTCCTGTCGTGGTCGCAAGCAAGGCCTGAAGCATAATTGCCGTCAACATTGTCTGAAGGTATGTATATACCACTTGACTACTTCCATAGAGGGGTGTGCTCGAGCATCAAAGGGCAAAATGCCAGCGTGCAGCTCTTTTAAATTGGACAACATTCCAAACCATGTGTTTTATAGGCAAGAAAGAAGTTTTTCACTTCAGTGGTCTGCGGTGGTAGTGGTTAACTTTCTGCGGAGCTGTAACTTCCTTGTGAATCATGCTAGGGCAGCGCCATTTGAAACCAAATCAGTAGCAATCATAACATGCAGATGGCTAATTCACATACCCTCCTCTGTGGTAATTACTGCATGTGCCTAATGTTTCACTTTTTTGGCCAGACATGCAGCAGGGCGCTGTCTCGCTCTGCGTCCCTCTGTCCTGTCGTGGTCGCAAGCAAGGCCTGAAGCATAATTGCCGTCAACATTGTCTGAAGGTATGTATATACCACTTGACTACTTCCATAGAGGGGTGTGCTCGAGCATCAAAGGGCAAAATGCCAGCGTGCAGCTCTTTTAAATTGGACAACATTCCAAACCATGTGTTTTATAGGCAAGAAAGAAGTTTTTCACTTCAGTGGTCTGCGGTGGTAGTGGTTAACTTTCTGCGGAGCTGTAACTTCCTTGTGAATCATGCTAGGGCAGCGCCATTTGAAACCAAATCAGTAGCAATCATAACATGCAGATGGCTAATTCACATACCCTCCTCTGTGGTAATTACTGCATGTGCCTAATGTTTCACTTTTTTGGCCAGACATGCAGCAGGGCGCTGTCTCGCTCTGCGTCCCTCTGTCCTGTCGTGGTCGCAAGCAAGGCCTGAAGCATAATTGCCGTCAACATTGTCTGAAGGTATGTATATACCACTTGACTACTTCCATAGAGGGGTGTGCTCGAGCATCAAAGGGCAAAATGCCAGCGTGCAGCTCTTTTAAATTGGACAACATTCCAAACCATGTGTTTTATAGGCAAGAAAGAAGTTTTTCACTTCAGTGGTCTGCGGTGGTAGTGGTTAACTTTCTGCGGAGCTGTAACTTCCTTGTGAATCATGCTAGGGCAGCGCCATTTGAAACCAAATCAGTAGCAATCATAACATGCAGATGGCTAATTCACATACCCTCCTCTGTGGTAATTACTGCATGTGCCTAATGTTTCACTTTTTTGGCCAGACATGCAGCAGGGCGCTGTCTCGCTCTGCGTCCCTCTGTCCTGTCGTGGTCGCAAGCAAGGCCTGAAGCATAATTGCCGTCAACATTGTCTGAAGGTATGTATATACCACTTGACTACTTCCATAGAGGGGTGTGCTCGAGCATCAAAGGGCAAAATGCCAGCGTGCAGCTCTTTTAAATTGGACAACATTCCAAACCATGTGTTTTATAGGCAAGAAAGAAGTTTTTCACTTCAGTGGTCTGCGGTGGTAGTGGTTAACTTTCTGAGGAGCTGTAACTTCCTTGTGAATCATGCTAGGGCAGCGCCATTTGAAACCAAATCAGTAGCAATCATAACATGCAGATGGCTAATTCACATACCCTCCTCTGTGGTAATTACTGCATGTGCCTAATGTTTCACTTTTTTGGCCAGACATGCAGCAGGGCGCTGTCTCGCTCTGCGTCCCCCTGCCCTGTCGTGGTCGCAAGCAAGGCCTGAAGCATAATTGCCGTCAACATTGTCTGAAGGTATGTATATACCACTTGACTACTTCCATAGAGGGGTGTGCTCGAGCATCAAAGGGCAAAATGCCAGCGTGCAGCTCTTTTAAATTGGACAACATTCCAAACCATGTGTTTTATAGGCAAGAAAGAAGTTTTTCACTTCA